>VZRQ01007135.1:297450-336732 GCA_013397975.1 Machaerirhynchus nigripectus
AGGGAAGGGAAGGGAAGGGAAGGGAAGGGAAGGGAAGGGAAGGGAAGAAGCCCAGCAGATCAAGTTGTGTGGGGGGGTCTCAGCTCTCTGAGTTTTACACCTGTACATGTGACCGGGACAAAGCTCAGGCAGCAGGGACGGGGTGTGGGAAGCACAAGCTGTGCATTTGGCGTCTCATGTCAGTCCCTCACACCCCAGTTTTCCCAGTTCTATGAGGTTAATGGGATGGTTTTGAGGTCAGAGGTGAACAGGCTCAGCCACCACTCCTAAGGCACATCCACCTCCTCTGAGCACACTGAGAAAACAGACCCAGAAGGACCCTTTCCACAGGCTAATATTCTCCAAGCCTTTTCCTAAGAAAAGTTCCTGGAATAACTTTTGTTTGTATTACTATTTTTAAGCAGCTGAAAAACATGATGTGTTGAATAACAGGAAAACTTGAGCATTAACAATTCCTTCTAAAGGGAAAATGAGTCTGTATTTGCTCTTTGCTGAGTGCAAACCGGCCCTGCTCTCCTGCATCAGCCTCAGCAAATTGGCAGCAACCCGGGAGGAATGTGAGTCTTGCTAAGCATGGGAGCAACTCATTCATTAGCGAGTTCAGCATGATTAAAGTTCCCATGCTCCAGACAACCAGCTCTTGACTTCCCTGAGCTAAATAAACAAAGCTGTCCAATGTGTGCCGTGGCGTATTTGGGATGTGACACGGCCAAGGGGAGGAGACGTGCTCAGGGGGAGGTGGATTCTGAGCTCTTGCCATGAAATGGGAAAGTGTGGCTCTGCCCTTTGAGTCCTTCACCCCCAAAGCTTCACCATCAGCAAGACTGGTGAGGCCAGGAAGCTTCTCCCGAGGGAACTGGACACAGTCATTGAGAATAACGTCTGTCAGAAGCTGGACAGGACCCGTGAGAGGCTGCTCAGGCTGCGGGGGTGGGCGGCGGTTTCCCACAGGAATTGTGCCCTCGGGAGCAGTACTCACGGAGGATCTCCCTGATGAGCACTGGCTGCTCCAGAGCGGCCGGGCTGCTGGCTCCGCTGGCACTGACAGCCACCACCCGCACATGGATCTTGTCCCCCGAGCTGAGGTTTGGGACTGTGTAGCGGGTGGAAAGAAAAGGCTCCTGGTTCACAGCTTTCCAGTCTGAACCTGCAACAGACCCAGCACAGCACTTTAGGTGTGCCATGGACAGACAGACAAACCCGGAGCAGCAGCATCAAGGCCCAGGGGGTGAGACCCCGAGGCAAAGAACATCTTCCTTGGAAAGGTGGAATGATTTTTGGGCCGTCACCAGAAAAAGGGACCTTGGAGGGGAGGTTGGCCCCCCTGCCAAGGAGTGTGGGATATGAAGTGCTGGCAGGAGCTCAGCACTGGAGCACGAGGACAGTTGCAAGCAAGAAAAGGCATCGGGCCAGCGAACACGTCCCTGCTGACCAGGTGCATTTCTGAAAGGAAAGATCCTTGGAGCTCCCTGCCAGCCACTGTGCTCCTCTCACTGCCCCAGGATGACACTGGAGCTCACCATGGCCCCCACAAACTCCTCCACACTGGGAAAGGTCTGCTCAGGACCTGCCCCCAGCCAGATGGACCTCTCCAAGTGTTCTTCCTGCTTGGAAGGGTCGTCTCAAACAACCCAGAGCCCAGCCCTCCCCCAGCCCCAGCTAACATGGCCTTGCCATGTGCCAAACCTCTCAAGATGTTTCTCACTTAGAAAATAAACTGTCCCAGTCCCCCAAGGACTGGGTGTCCCAGATGGGCAATGAGAGTGACCCACATGTGTCAGAGTGTGCCAAGCCCCCATGTGCACCCTCAGAACAAGGAAGTTTTCCTGTCAATGCCATTGGAGCAGCCAAATCCCACCAGATCCTCTTTCTGTTCAACACTGGCATTGCTCAAATCAGCCCTCACTAAAATCTCACCATATTTTAGCCAATCAGAGTCTTGTACCAGCCCAAATACAGTAGTCCTGCAGCCCCTGGATGATGACTGAGGGACTGGAGTTCTCCTGTCCTCCAGCAGACCCAAAGCAAGCCAGGAGAGCATCCAGACTGAGCCCTTTGGGTGGCTGTCAGACAGATCCCCCCAGGAATGGCTGCATCTTTCCTTATCCCATGCAAGGCCCTCCTCATGCATCCCACCTGGTCGTGGTAACCTCTCCACCCCCAGCGCAACGATGGAAGCCTCGCACAGCCAAGAATGTGTCCATCGTGTGTGTCACAAACTGAACAGCCGAGGATCGAGTTCCCTGAGGTCCATGGGCCACCTGCATCTCCCAAACCGCTCCCCTTGCAGATCCCCCCAGCCACACAGACCCTTCACTCTCACCCCAAAGCCCAGCAGGGCTTCAAGAGAGTGCCCAAAACACAAATCTTATCCACCCACTCCATTCTACCACCCAGCAATGCGACTGGAGAGCCATGGACAAATGCTGGACAATTGCTGCCACCTCCCAGCCCACCTCCATCCACCACAGCCACTCTCTTTCCAGACATCATCAAGTCTGCTGATACATGCCCAGGACCCTCACCTTCCTCATCCTCTCACCTTACCCCCATTCTTTCCGTGCTTCATTTTGGGCAAACATGGGAGAATTGAACTTTTTCCTCCTGTTTTCTTGGATTACCATCCCAGCCCCAGGTCTCTGCAGATCTGGAGTTCATCAGAGACCATCCCCAGAGGGTGTGTTGGTCTCTGCTCCACACTGGGGCTGGACATAGCAGTGACACTAAGTCTGCTCCAAGCCCCTGCTAAAGACATCACTACTGTCTGAAGCCAATGGGATGCCCTGTTCCTCCATGGAAAAGATTCCATTTGGGCAAAGAAAAGGAATTGCTGCTGGTGGAAATGCTCTGCTGGGTTCCACCCAGCTCCATCCCACCCCACAAGCACACACCATCTCTCCATGCTCGCGGGGCGGGAAAGACCAAACCTACTTCCATCTTTGCAGATCTCCACCACATATCCATCCAGGCCTGCCCGGCCCATCTGCTCTGGGGCTTTCCAGGTCAGCGTGAATGAGTTTTCACTCACTTCTTCCACAGCCAAGGACAAGGGGCAGCTGGGTGGCTCTGTAACAAACCCGCAGTGGTGAGGGCAGGGCTCAAGTACCAGGGCTCTTGGAGGGCAATCACTCAGCCTCCAGGTCTGTCTTCAGTCCACCCATCCTCCTAATCCCCAGCCCTATCCCACTGCAAAAATATCCTTGATGACTTCATCCCTCCGTCCCTTCTTCCCGGCACATGCCCCCTCCAAGCCTTGCTCATCTCCCCTCCCCACTCCAGTGTTCCCCACTCACCTTCCTTTGGTTTCTCCAGTTTAGGTTCAGGGGCTGGGGCTGGGGGTTCAGCTGGGGGAGCTGGGGAACTTTCTGCAGGTGCTGGAGTCGCTTCTGCTCCAGCTTCCGTGGGGACGGGAGCGGGTTCATCTGTGGGAGCTGGGGGCTGCTCGGGAGCTGGGGGCTCTTCGGCAGCTGGGGCTGCTTCTCCCTTCGTGGCTGCTTCTCCCTTTGGGGCTGCTTCTTCCTTCGGGGCTGCTTCTTCCTTCGGGGCTGGCGCTGCCTTTTTCTTGGCCGCTGCTGCAGCCGGTTTTTTGGCTGGAGGTGCAGTTTTGCCGGTCATCACTGCAAAGCCTGGGGGACAGGGAAGGGGATGTTCTGGGGTCCCTGATCTGGGGTCTCTGTGCTGTTTTGGGGTTCCTGCTCCAGACAAAAGATCTCTCCTCTGGATCTGGGGTCTGGACTCCGAGGTTGGGGTCCCTGCTCAGGGCCAGGTGTCTCCACTCCGGACCGATGGTCTCTGCTCCGGGACGGCTGTGCTGGGAGGGGAGATCCAGGTCACTGAGCCAGAACAGGGGCTGGGTGACTTTTATAGGTTTGGCTGGCACTTGTCACCTCCCTGCAAACCAATCTGCCTGTGCAGGCGGGACTGCCAGGAATAGCCACCCAGGACCTGCACATTCAGCAGCCCCCGCTGCCCCCTCCTATGGGATGGCAGCACACGGGCCCGGCCCCCCAGCGCCCCCCCTGGCCTCACCCAGGACTGGATAGGCCAGGGCCAGGTCACCTTTCTCTGGGGACATGGCTCCTGTCCCCAGCACCAGCACCCCTCTGGCTAAGGGCTTCCCCACCCCCCACCACCAGCTTCCCAGCTGCCCAGTGCCTCCCAGCCACCACAGACTCTCCCTGGACCCCCTCATCCCCCTTGNGCACTGACCCCCCAACCCACCTGCTGCCCCTCATGTCTTCCCACAGCCCCTGCGACCCCAGATCCCTCTGCTCCCTCCGTCCTTCCCCAGCCTCATCCTCAGTCCCACAGTTGTTGAGGTTGGACAACAACCTTTGGGCTCATCTGGACCAACCCAGCTGCCCATACCCCTGACCCACATTTCTGGAGAAGACAAATCACTCACCAGCCTCATGCCGTGTTCTCCAGCCTCTGCTCTGCCCAATCAACCATCCTTGTCCTTGGAGACTGGTCACCCCAGAACTCATGACCAGCCACCCTACTGTTACCCCCAAACTCAGATTCACCCCAAATCCCCCCAAAGACCCAGGAAAGCCCTATTAATCCTAGGGGTCATAAACCACTCACTCCCTGCTTGCTCCTGTTCCCTTACTTGCCCTCATGCTGTGCATGAGACACTACTAGAAGTGTCTCTGTATCCTTAACCTTCCTGAAATTTGGGTTGAGAGAGAGTTTTCTCCATTCCCCAGCTAATTCCCTGTTTCCAGGGGTGCTGCTTTGGAGCAGCCAAGCAAGCCTGGCTCTCCTGGCTGCTGGTCCACAGGCTCGCAGTTCTGTGGTCCCCAGGAAACACCTCCAGACGTGGACATCAGGGTCAAGAGGCATCTCTGAGACAGCCAGAGCATGAGGCAAGTTCTCTGCCAGGGCCAGATGATCCCAGCTTTGCTAACAAGGGGGTGGTTTTCCAGGTAGGGGGAGCTGTGGTTCACAGCTCCCGCTACCATTCCTCAACCTCCCATTCCTCAGCCAGGAATGGGAGGGAGAGAAGAAAGAGCAAAGCCCCATTGGCCAGGCTGGTCCTTGAAGGGATGGTGACATCCCAAAAAAGAGCCTGAGGGGTGCACCCCAGCTGGACCAGCATGACCCTCCTGCTCCAGGAGGGATATTTTTTCTCTCCTTGTTGTTTGGCAGCAGGACAAAGCCAGGATACCACGAGATGATGTTGGTGCCTCAGGGAGGGTCAGTTTGCCCAAAACTATGTGATAACCCAGATGTTCCTTGATTACTTCCCCAGTGAGGACAAATATGACTAATGAAAGTTCTGCCTTCCCAAAATACCCTTGGAATGCCCGAGGGATAAGGTCCTTGAGGCAGGAGAGTGTGATATGGGGCACCCAGGCACTTCTGCTGCCTGCATGGACAGGTACTGGCAGTTCCTTTCCTGCCCAGAGCATCTTGGAGTGGCTCAAACTTGCCAAGTGGGTCATGAACCAGAAAATTTGCTGCAGGGGCTCTGGTCAGAGAGAGGACAAGTCCTGCTGCCCAGCACAGCAAGGAAGGGCTGGAGAGGATCATCCGTCCATCCTGCTCCAGCTGTCTTTGGCTCCCAGGGGCAGAACTGGAGAAGCTCTTGTTTCTCCATATGTTGGCCCACTGGGATTTCATCCTGCCTTGGATGACCTTGGCCCCTCCTTGACTCCTCCACTTGACCCCTCCACGTGGCCTGTGCCTTGAGGACTCTTTCCATCAGCTCACAGGTGGCCAGTTCCAGACTCCCACAAACATCTGCTCAGGCATCTTCCCTGTGCCTTTCTCAGTCACGATGTCTAATCTGAACAAAAAAACTCTTCATTGCAAAAAAAGTGGGCTTGTTTTGATTGCATGTTAAGAGAAGCAATTTAAGAAAGAAAAATAAATCAATACCAAAACTCCAGTTCAAAGGGAAATGAGCACTCAGGTTTCTCTCTGATTTCAATTTGGGGGAGTGAAACTGAAAATTAAACACTTTCCCCAGGAAAAATAAAGAACATCAATGCAATAATTTTACCTGAAGTTCTCAATTTGAAAGAAACTTGGGTCTGTCAACCTGCTCCATGACGTTTGGATGCTTTTGCTCTGTTGAGTCAGGGGGTGACTAATAGGTTATGAGCAAATGAATCAACATGATTTATCACCCACTCTTATCTGGGCCATGTTACTAGAGCTTATTGGCATCTTGTTTATTCACACGCTGGGCAAATGCTGCGTGTTGAGCAAACCCCAGCAGGGAAACACTGAGGAGCTGCTGCTGTCAGTGGCAAAGGCACCGAGGGAGGTTGTCCCAGTTCCAAGTCAAAGGGTTTCCCACAGGCTCCAGATGCAGGAGTCGACATTTCCTTACCCACCACGCTGGCTTCGCTTGTGGATTCACAATGGGGATGGGGAAACTGCTGCCAAGAGGTGATTTCACCACCCAGGACAGGAGTGGGCTGTCCCAGCCCCCAGTTTTGAGTGAGAGAGCTCAGATCAGTCTGGTGATGGAAATGAAGATCACAAGGAGGGGGCTGTTCCTGCAGGCAGCCGGGAGGGTTGAATATTAAAAATTTAGAGATAATTTAAATATCAGCACATTTTTGCCTGAAACTACAAATATTTCAGGATTCAGCTGAAATACAGGTTATCTAAGTTTTCCAGTGAGAAAATATCTTTTCCTACAAAAAGCTGGTACTTTTAGAAATTGGTTTTGACCCACATTTCCAGCCCACTGAAGTCACTGATACATTTACTTATTTTCCAGGTGAATATAGGTCTAAATAAGGGAAGTATCATTTATTCCTGAAAGGATCAGATCTTCCTCATGCCACTCTTTTTCCAGCTCCCCCTGATGACGCAGCACAGTGGTCGATCATTTTCCAGCTGTGTTTATTTGACAGGATCCCATTGCAAAGAGGTAAATTTGTTCCCCCAAAACATCAGATCAGCCCATTCACCCAGACTCCCAGTTCAGGAAACCAGAGACCTGCCAGGTGGGATGGGGGAAGCCTTGGGAATGCCTTCCCCACCACAACAGCTGATGTGTCAGTGCGGGGAGATGGAAAATGCCTCCGACAGCTGGGGCAAATCCTGTAGGCTTCCAGAGATTAGGACCATCCCCTAAACAGGGCTCCAGGATTAGACAGGAGGTGGTGAGACCTTCCCACTTGCACGTTGTAAAGCAAAGCAGAGATGCCAAAAGCCTGGAATAAACAAGGAGCTGGTGTCATCCAGGTGGGAAGGGCTCCCTGAAGGTGCCACATTCTCTGTGCTCATCCGCTCTTATCCCTGTCCCCATGAACATCTCTGGAGATCCTGGTGGGCTCTTTGCACCCCAGCAGGACTGTGAAAGCAGCAGGTGGATGTCACACCTGGGCCACTGCAGGCTCTGGGCATGGCATCATCTGGTCCTCAACACAGCCATGGGCTTGGCCAGGGCAGAGGACAGAGCTCCAGGGGATCACTGTGGGTGTCAACAGGGAGAGTCAGCCACAGCCTGTATCAGGGAGAGGAAGGGGACACCCAGGCCTGACAGGGTCCCCAGTGGGATAAATTCAAAGTCACCCAGTAGGACAGAGAAGGAACCATCCCCACATTGCTTTGGCCATATCCAGCCCTGCACACATCATGTGGACTGTGAGTCCATGGGAGACGTCACAGAAGGCCAGAAAAATGCCCAAACTCGCTGAATTTCAGCAGACAGGAGGTGCCCAAGCCCCTTCAGGGGGGCTGTTGCTGGTGGTTACTGGAGCTGATTCCTGTGTGGGTCTGTGCCCTCCCTTCAGCTGCTGCTCCTGCCCCTGCCTGTCCCCTTTCCGGGGTTAACTCAGATCTCCAGAAAACCAGGGAGCTCATCTGGAAAGCACACAGCGGTTAACCACAAACACCAGCAGGGCTGCAGCCGGGGGGGCTCAGTGCCCTGCCTCCCACCTCCCACCTCCCACCTCCCACGTCCCTGCTCCTGGCTCCGGCTCCGGCTCCCAGCAGCATTTCCAGCCTTGCCGTCACCGCGATATTCGCAGAGCATTGAGTCAAGCAGCTGGGGCAGGCGGCAGGTGGGCTGGGACCAGGCGAGGTTTCCATTTGTCTGTCACACGCAAGTGGACACTTACTTCATCCCAAAGCAATGACTGCAGGCAGGGGCTCTAAAGCTGAGCTGGGGCACGGCCCCAGTTCCCCCCGCAAAGCCCCCCAGGAAAGGGCCTGTCCAGGTGTCACCCTGGGACAGGAATTTTAGGCAAGTATTGCTTTAAAATATCCTTGTCTGGTCTAGAAAACACAACCAGGTAATAAAAAGACATCAACAGGAGCATCTCTGAGGTGCTGAGGGGAATCTCTTGCCTGGTGGGCATCCCTTGGTGGGCACCGACACAGGGCTTTAACAGCCACAGGCTCCAGAGGTGTCCCTGTCGCTGGGTGCACCCCAGCTCACCCCAGCAGCACTCAGCAGTGCCAATTTGATTCACTGACTCTCCAGTAACCCTTTCTTTGTGGAAAGAGTTGTTCAGCCCTGGCCCAAGCTGCCCAGGGCAGGGGTGGAGTCCCCAGCCCTGGAAGGATTTAAAAGCCATGTGGATGTGGCAACTGGGGACATGGGTTAGTGGTGGCCTTGGCAGTGCTGGGTTAAGGGGTGGACTCGATGATGGGTCATTTCTGACCTAATTGATTGTCTAATTCCATGATAAGTCAGGGTTCACCCACCTGCAGGTCCCCCAACATCAGCTCACAGAGCAGCAGTGTGGGTGCCCAGACCTGCATGGCCCCTGCTGGGATCAGGAGCTGCCAGATGCAGGCAGGGGATGCAAACATCCAGAACCAACTTTCGGGCTATTTATTTTGGGACTGTAATGGGATCATTCTCCTCCAAGATGGATGGGGTAGAAAACCAGGAAAACCCATGCCTAGATGTCCTGATTTTGCCCCATGACGTGCTGGGACCTGAGCCAGAGAGCTCCATGTTCCCTCCAGCCTGTGACAGCACTGCCATTGAAAAACCACCACAGAGAAGCATCAGCTGCTGCCCACAGCCAAAATGGTTTCCCCTAGGCCATCTGTGGGGCCAGCACAATCACAGTCACGGCACGAGGGGACAGCGCAGCCCGAGCAGGAGCTGCAGGGCAGGAGCTCCAGGGCAGCGACCTGCAGTGGCTGCAGCCAGGGCCAGCTGGGCCCGAGCGTGCCGGGCTGGCAGGAACCCTCACGCACCTTGGCACCACAGCTGTCACCTGCCGTGTGCCCAGTAGCAATGCCAGGGCACTGCTCTGCCTTGGGTGGGTTTTTTCCAGCCCTGCCCTACTTCTGGGGCTGCCAGCAGGAGCTCACCTAGGACGGAGAGCCCGCAGGGACAGGGCTGTGTCAGCCCCGCTCTCTCCAGTCTGCCCAGAGTCACCTCTACCAAGGCTTGGGGACGGCAGCTGGAGACGCCAATAAGGCTCTGTCACCACCTGCCCTGGCTGGCTCTGCTCTGTGGCAGGGAGAGGCTGCAATTAGCAGCTCAGGTTTTCCTTCTTCATTAAAGCCAGGAGCTCAGGAAGGCCCAAATTGTTTCAAACCCCCTTTTCTGGTTTCTGATGAGCATTTGCACCCAAGGGCCACAGCCACACCGGCTGCTTCTGTCTCCTGAGCAAGGAGCTGGGAGGCTCTGCAGGAGAAGGGGGAGGGAACAGCTCAGCCCCAGGCTCCGCCAGCACCAAGGGCGAATTTCAGTATGGATTAGGACCAGTAGGGAACTCAGTGTTTACTCTGCACAAGGACAGGCAGCACTTCTCAGAGCCTGCTTTGCTCATGTCCTCGCCTGCAGTCCCCAGGAGGGTGCCCAGCCCTGCCCTAAGGACTTTGAGGGACTGAAACCCCTGCCAGGATGCATCATGACACTGGCCAGTAACAGCCCAGGGTTAGACACTCCCGGTCTCATTTGACCTTCAGCATCCCCTTCATCAGGTCCCCATACCTCCGTCAAGGAGGAGAACTTAAGGACTTAAGGCCACCTTGAGTGTCTTCAAGGCCATTGCTCCTACCCAGTCCCTCCTCTAGGACCAGCACTGGTGTTTCCACTTCCCCTCCCAGCTCTTCCCATATTTTCTCACATCCAACACTTCCTTTCCTTGCCTTAAACACTTTCACTGGCACCCTCACGTGCCTCCATTCCCTGTGCTCTCCCCATCCCCTCCTCCCCCCGGTCCCTTCGACCTGCTCCCAGTCCTTGCAGGACTCTGCCAAGCTCCATCTGGGAGCAGCCGTGTTCAGCTGAGAGCAGGTAGAACCAGCAGGATGTCCTGCAGCCAGACCCGCCCCAGCCCTGGGGGCACTGGTGGCACTGGGACCAGCTGTGTTCCAGATGGGGCAGTGATGTCCCAAGGAAGTCCTTGAGTCCAGTGTGGGGGTGGCCACAAGGGCTGTCTGCACCCTGCTGTGGCCAGGGAGTTTGGGAAGGGCTGTCCCTTCCCAGGATTCTCAGAAGCAAATGGGGTCTGCTCCCTTGATAGGACAGCATGTCCTGGGCCCATCCCACAACCCTCTCTAACCCAAACACCTTTATTTGAGAACTTCCCTACTCTGTCCCCCTCCCTGGAGAGCTTGCTGGGTCAGGGGGGCTATGAGAAGGGCCGGAACATCCCCAAATCCCAGTGACTTCCTCCAGGTCCCAGTAAACTGGGAATACACACCAGTTTGGGTTGTCCAACGGGGCCCAGCTGCATCCTTTCCCTGCTGCCACCAGGGAGCATCATGGGGACATTCAATCTAGCTGTCCCCATGCTGGGTCCCGCCGAAATCCTCCAGACAATGAGATCCTCGCAGCCAAGCTTTGGGAATGCCTGGCCCTTGGAGTCCCTGGTGTCCCCAGAGCCAGCTGTGGCCCAGCCCTGTTCTAGGTGCAGGGGCTCGAGTGCCGTGGTCAGGCACCCAGGAGCTGCTCCCTCTGTCCCCGTTCAGCACAGTGTGACAGCCCCGTGCCATCGCTGGGGGAAGCATTTCCCCAAAACACCTCCAGAGCAGCTGGGCCAAGACGTGGTGCTCAGAGAAGGCCCTGGCACAGGGTGCCCAGAGCAGCTGTGGCTGCCCCATCCCTGGAAGTGTCCAAGGCCAGGTTGGACGAGGCTTGGAGCAATGTGGGATGGTGGAAGGTGTCCCTGCCCATGGCATGGGATGGGAATGGGGTGAGCTTTGACGTCCCTTCCATCCCAAACCAGTCTGGGATTCCACGGCACAGTGAGATGGATGCAGGGACCCACCCTTTGCTCTGTGACGCAGCCAACTTGCCAAGGGAGCCCATCCTTTCTGCAGGCTGGAAATGCCCCGGGATCCCACCAGGCAGGGGTGGCCAGAGGCATCAGTCCTGCCCTCAGGTTCTCCTGGGGTGCTCAAACGTTGCAGGAATGCCAAGCGACGTGCAGGGCTCTCACCCGCCTTGGCTGGCACTGAAGGTGAGAAGCTGATTTATTTTCACAACCTGCAAAGCCCTGGGGAGGTGGACACGGCCAGGCTGGGCACCAGGGATGGCTCTTTTCTGTCCCTGGCACTGTGACTTCAAAGTAAAGCTCTGTGGCTCTCCAAAAGTTCACATCTTCCCGCAGGCTGGGCCAAGACCCAGTCCCACCCCACTGCCTGCACAAGGGAAAACACCCATGCTGGTCCCCTTTTTAATGCTGTTTGTGACCATGGTTAGCTCTTCTTGTGGGGTGCAGGAGAAGCTGTGATGTCCTTTTGCACCCCAGCACAGCAACCAGGAGGGAGGGGGAGGACAAGGAGGGAGCTGCCAGGACCAGTTATCTGATCCCAGCAGCTCCAGTGTAAACTTAGCATGGCCTTTTGGAAAGTACTTGCTGTGGCAAAACATGCAGTAAATCAGTGCTCTGAGTGCCAACAATATTTTGAGATTAGCAAACCTTAAAGCTCACTTTGGGGTCGTGGGTTGGAGCCCTGCCAGTGTAACTGGGGGGGTCTTCCTCACCTTGCACCCTCCAGCTCCCGGGGATTTCACCAAGCTGCAAATCCTTGCTCTTTGAAGGAGATGGGACAAGGTCCGGGGTGAGCAGTGGGTGTGGGGTCCTGCAACCCACTCCTGTGGATTCTCACCCTGTGCTCCCGAGAAGCAGGACTGACCCTCTGATTTCTTTGCCTGTTCCTTTCTGGACTACCTTGGAATATCCCCAGTTTCCTCCCTTTTTTTATCAAATAACAAACCCAGCTCCCACCAGTTGCCCTGACCCTTTCCACCATCATCCTGTGCTCCCCGGGACAAGTCACCCTGACCTCCAGCACCATCACCCCACCCCTCTCTCCCCAGTGTCCCCAGAGTCCCCAGCACCCCAGCACTGGGCTTTCCACAGTGCTTCAGGGTGAGAATGCCCAGGACTTAAAAGCCACCCAGGAGGTGGGACCCCGGTGCTTCCAGACATGCCACGATGTTTCCAAGCTCAGCTGAGGGCTCGTTCAGCCTGTGAGAAAAAGAGAAGGGAGAAGCCCTTGGAACTGAGCAGGAAAAGGGGCATCAGGTACCTGGGAGCCCCAACCAGGTGCATCCCAATCACCACAGTCACCACAGTCTCTGCATCCTTCAGGAGACTGACCCCTGAAACACCTTCCCAAGGACAAAACATCCTGGAAATGGCTTTTTAACCCATGATAAATCACTGGATCATCACAGGAGGCCCTAGGGAAGATCCCAGGCTACACCTGAGAGTGCTGTGGCTCGACCCTTTCCAGGCCATTTTGTAGTTTGGATGCAGCCACCTGTGTTGAGAATGCCATGGAGGAAACCACTTCATCCAGAGCAGTATTCCATCAAAGTTCTGGAGGAATGTGGGACTGAAACCCCAATTGCTGCTGTTCTTCCATCTGTGCTGTTTGAGTGAACAGCCTGATTTATTTCAGGCTTAGAGCTCCTGTCACTGAGTTCTCAAAAAGATTTGTGTTGGCCACAGAAGGTCGCTCCTGTTTGTACCAGGGAGAGCAGAAAAAGTTGCTTGGCAGAAGGACATTGTCAGTGTAGCTGAGCTCCCGCTCCTTGTGGAATTATTACAAAATAAAAAGCTGCCAAGGTCAAGTGCAGCAGCAACACAGGCTGATATTAAAAATAATGTTCCTGTTTGCTGGCATTGTGGGGTGGCTCCCACCTGTGATTCTGTATGGAACTGTCCTCAGAGTGCAGGGAAAAGAATTCAGCAACACCAGCATGGAGCTGTGTCAGGGCAGGGTCAGGCTGGAGATCAGGGAAAGGTTCTTCCCGCAGAGGGTGCTGGGCACTGCCCAGGCTCCCCAGGGAATGAATGGGCACGGCCCCAAGGCTGCCAGAGCTCCAGGAGCGTTTGGGCAGCGCTGCCAGGGATGCCCAGGGTGGGGTTGTTGGGGTGTCTGTGCAGGGCCAGGGGCTGGGCTGGATGATCCCTGAGAATGCCTCCCAGCTCAGGGGTTCCTATGATTCTGTGTGCCCACGTGCAATGCCACTCCAGCTGGGGGCCTGTAAGCTGAGATGTCCCCTGGCCAGAAAACAGCCTCGTAGCACTTGCCCTGCACTGTATTTGCAAAGGGGCTGCAGCCCAGCATGAACCCTCCCTGTCCACCCAGCACTGTCCATGCCCCTCTGCCCAACACCACGTTCATGAAATCTCAAACGTGGATTGAAATATCTGGGGTTAAAACCACTAGATGCAAGGAAAGTGGCCGGATTGGCTTTGTTTTCCAGTCCCTGGGAGCTTTGGAGCCTCCTCTACAAACACCATGCAAAAATTTGGCCCTGAATCTTTTTCTGTGCAAAAATGGGCAAATTCTGGGTGTGTGACTTTGACGTGGGGTCTCTGCACCCCAGCAATTGGAACAAGGAGGGCTTTGGGGGGATAGGGGATGTGCTTGGTGTACCATGAGGGATGACATCTCTTTTCCTTGTCCAATCTGGGTCTGCTTTGCTCCTGGTCGTGGCTCAGAGTGTCCCAACTGAGGCCCCAGCAGTTCCCTCTGCACCCACAGGCAAAGCAGAGCCAGCAGAGGATGTTCCGTGGCACCCTGTTTTGGGGTGCTGGGAGGGACCAGGGAGCAGAGCTAAGCATCAATGGCAGGAACGGTGCAAACACACTGTACTGAACCCACACATTCTCAACCCGAGCACAAACCTCCCTGGAGCCAGAAAACCAGAGGCAAAAGTCTCTCCAGTGGAGGTCCCCTCTTCCGGAGAGATTTCTTTGCTCTAATGCCGCCATCCAGTGGGAGAAACTCCCTGACTTGGGAAAGGCTGGAGAAGAGGGCGTTGGGGTCCCCACCATCCTCGGGCTGCCCTCGGTTGCCTCCCTGCCAGGGATGCTGCGACTGCACTCCATCCCCGATCTCAGCCGGGATGCGATGGGCAAAACACATACAGCTCACACGGCACCTGAGCTCCTGCGGAGCCAGCGAAGGGACGGGGAAGGAGGGACGAAGAGCCGGGGTCAGGCGAGGGCTGCAAGCCCAGAGGAGGGGGAGGAAGCTGAGATGCGAGCAGGGTCCCAGCGGTGAGGACACCCCGGTCCCACGGCGATGCGGCCCCGGGGACGCTCCCAGCGCTCCCCTCCCGCTCCCGCGCGGGATATTTGCAGTCTGTGCCTGCAGAAAGCCGACTTCCAGCGCGTATTCAGCAGCGCCGGGGCTTCGAGGAGGGAAAAATAGCCAAACACAAAACTCCCTGGGGTTGGTCAGGGAAGCGAAACGACTTTGGCAGCGGCCGCGGAGCAGCGCGACGGCGAGCGGGGGACGCGCGGTGGCCAGCGGCCCCCAGGGGCCCACAATGCGCCCGTTTGTTGTCCCGGTGGGCGGCCGGATTCCCGCAGAAAGGAGCTTTCAGTGGGAATATTCAAAAGTTCAACCTCTCTCAGCAACGCAAGGTTTGCTGGATCGTGCGATGGCACAAAGGGACAGTGTTTCCTCGGGAGCGGGAGGTTTTGTGGCTGGAACACGGCGCTTTTCTTCCCGCACAGAAGCCGCCCGAGCGGAACCACGGCGTTATCGAGGCGGGATCGCAGTCAGAGATTTGCCTTAAAGGGAGAAAGCAGAAAAAAATTGTGTTTATGGGTATGAAATCCAAGAATTTGGGGGGTTTTCTTCTGTCTGAAAGCAGCAGCTGTTTTCCTAAGGTGGCGCCAGTTTCCACGGAAGCATGCGTATTCCTGCAAAATCGAGGGGAAAACCCCTAACTTGTTCTTTTCCCTTTGTGCCAAGAGGAAATTTGTCCTGGGAACAAGCCCTGTGCGCAAACAAACACGCTGCCCTCTCCTCCGGGAAGCACAAATGCTTTCCCACCCACTCAAAATCAGCCAGAAAAATGACTCCTGGACCAGCAATTCCTGATAACCCCAATGAGGAGGCAGCATCCTGGCTGAATCAGAGGCACGTGTCCTGGTGGGGATGAAATTTGGAAGCATCCACCACCTCTGCAAGCTGGCGAAGGCCATTTCTAGCGGCTGCAAACCCATCCTCGAGCTCCAGCCCACACTCGGGAAAGGGAGAGGGATGGGAGGGGTTGCAAAATAAAAACTATGAGGACATTCAGTGTAGGGAATCTGCTTTACAGCTGCAAACGGCCCCACGCTGGCATTGAGACTGAGAGCTGTGCATAGCTCATCACACCTGGAGTCTAATAACCGGTAGCTGTGCCCAAGGCCCCTCTGTGTGTTTAATTAGGATCATAGAAGGTATTAATGACTTCAATTTTCGGATCAGGGAATGGTTTAGTTTGGAACAGATCTTAATTACTGCATAAGCACGGCCCAAAAACAACAGTGGAAATATTGGGGTATAGGCTGAGAATGTGAAAGGGGGATTTTTCTTTTAAAGATATCATTGGTTTTAAAGAGACTTTCCCAGGGGTGTGTGTGGAGCAGTGAAACCACCCGGCAAAGCCGAGCAGCTCCGCAGTGCCCCGGCATGCCCGAGACAGGGAAACCCCCGGATCGCAGCACCGAGACACTGCGCTTCCTTTCTGCAACGAAGGCGGATGGCACCCGGCCTCCAGCCCAAGAGCTGGACGAAGCACCTCTCAATATCTCTGGGAGGGAGGATAAATCTCTGACCGGTGGAGAAACGCCAGCCCGAGGTAAAGCACAACCCGGCCGGCGTTCCTGAGTGGGGTCAAGACGAGCTAGTAGCCCACAGCACTGGGAATGAAGCACGGTGGAGTCACCGGAGCAGGTGATGGGCTGACTCCCCATCACACTGCAGAGCGAGAGACACCAAAACCTCTGTACCCTGGAGGGGACGGGTCGGTGTCATCTCCGACCCCGCAGAGGCTGCGCTGGGCGCTGGTCCTGGCACTGGCGGGGTCCCGGGGAGAAAAGGGCTTGGAGGAGGCCGGGAGGCTGGAGCGGGGTTTGGGCAGTGCTGTAGCACTGGGGAATGAGTGTTTTGTCCCCCGTGGTGTAGGGCAAACCCTTGTTCCCAGGGTCCATGCCCCGGTTCCCACCCTGTGTCCAGTCGTGTCCTCTGCCCTAGCCTTGGCTGTGCCGGCTGCCCTCTACTATGCCCATTCCCTTCTGAGGGGATGCTGAGATCCCTCTGTGTCCGGTGCTCCGGGTGTCTCCATGCCCGATTCTCCCGGATGCCTCATGCCCGGTTCCTCCTGGCATCCTTATAACTCGGGGTGTTCCCAGCTCCCCCATTCCCGCTGCCCCCACGACCATCGAGCCCGCGCGCTCCCAGATCCCGGTGCTCCCAGGATCCCCGTGCCCGATGCTCCTGGCTCTTCTGCAACCAGGCCTCCCCCCTTCTCGATGCTCCCAGAACCCCCGTATCCCGGTTCCTCCCAGGACTTCCGTGCCTGGTGCTCCCGACTACTCCCCAATGCTCCCAGGACTCGCATTCCCAATTCTGCCCTTACCCCCATGTCCTGTACTCCCGGATCCCCCATCCCCAGTTCCTCCTGGCATCCTCGGCTCCCTGCTCCCCTCATTCCCGACGCTCCCGGGCCCCCCATGCCCGTTTTTCCCGGTTTCCCGGGCCACCCCGTGCCTCAGTGCCCCCACTCCCCGGACGAGTCCCCTGTGCCCGGCCGGTGCCAGGTGTTGCCCGGTTACCCGCTCCTCCTCCTCCTCTCCGCCCCGTCCCGTCCCTCCTCCCCCGGGAAAGCGAAAGCGCTGCGGGCGGAAGCGAGCCCTCCCCGCCGGGCCGGGCCGGGGCCGCACCGGGACCGCACCGGGGCCACTCCGCGCCGGGACCACCATGGCTTCCATCGGCAACTTCTTCCGACGGAGCCTGCGGCGCGCCGGCCGCAGAGGTGAGGGGCGGGAGGGGCTCCGGGAGCTGCCGGTGCTGGTGCCGGTGTCAGGGTCGGTGTCGGTGTCAGATGGAGCCGGGACAGGTCCATCCCCAGTGCCGTGGCTGCGGGAGCCGACGGCTGCCGGCGGAGCAGGGACGTTCCCGGGCAGCTCAGCGCGACTGCGCCGGGTGGAACCGACGGCAGCGGCAGCGGCAGCGGCTCGGTCCCTCCAGCCCTGCCCGTTCCCACCCCCCCGCGGAGCCCAGCTCGGGCCGGCTGCCCTGGAACTCACCGCATCTCCTGCTCCATTCTCGGGGGTTCAACCCGTCCCGGGGGTTCAGCCCATCCCGAGAGCTGTACCCCAGCCATCCCCCGGGAGCCCACCCCAGCCCCAGGGGCGGCCCCACAGACCTCCTACCTCCCCACACCCCCGCTGAATAAGGCATCTCAGGGCACGCCGGCGCGTGGCATCTGGGGCATCCGTGGGGGCATCCATGGGGGGACCCACGAGGGAGACGGTGCCCCTCAAGACAGTTGGGTGTTGCAGAGCCTTCAGAAGGCAGTGCAGAAATTGGTCTTTTGGGATTTATGAGCTTTTCCGAGATACCGAATGGATCATCGGAGTTTTCTGGCTGCCGTATCTCAGGCCGGAACAAAGCAGGTTGGAGCAATCTGTGGATTTGGGGGGCTTACTGCCCTCCCCTCCCCGTCTGTTTTGTGCTGGCTCTGGCTTCGTGTGCGCTCGATGTTTCCAGCTCAGCAGAAGAGGTTTGATAAAGCCAAAGCCGTTTCCTCTCCGCTGGGGCAGGTGGGCAGCTGGGAGGCACGGGAAGCTGAGCTCCCCCGCAAACCAGGTCGGGAAGCTTTGGCATACCAGAGCCCGGGAGTTTTCCGACTCACGACAAACCGGTTGTGCCACAGGCAGAGTGGGGCTGAGCGCAGCCCTCGGCGATAAGAAAAGCCCACGGCAGCCTTTGCCCTCTCCGTGCCTGGTGGATGGAAGGGTGAAGATCCACGTCACCGGCAGCCACTTTCCATCCGGGAGTTGCGGGAGCCCTTCTGGCCACCTGCCTCCTTCCCCTCCTCGCAGGGGCTGCTCCCACTGCTGGGGGCCTGGGGGTGCTCCCCGAATCTTCCTGACGCGGGCTATGGAGAGTCATTGGCTCTTGTGGGCCTGGCTTGCGCTCCCGGGAGACGAGGCACTGTGAATCCTGCCGGTTTGGGGCCGCGCTGGAATCTCTGACGCCACATTCAGCCCGCCTGACAGTTCACTCCATGCATCCCTGGGGCTCATCTTCCAGCCCGGGGGTGGGGACTTGGATCTTGGAGGGATTTAGGTTCTGCCAGTGAGGGCTTTGCAGCCAGACCTGGCACTGCCGCGGGATCCACACTTCGATGTGCGAGGCAGAGCCGTAGCCTGGCGTGGCCAGGCTCTCCAGAGCAGCAGGTTTGACTTGTTTGCTTGTAAAACCCATGGACAAGATGCAAATCCAGTCCTTGCTGGAGAGCACATCTGGTGTTCTCTGAAATGCAGGATAGGACTGGATAGGCAGAATTAACTGGACTTTCATCTTGCCCTGGTGATGGGAAAACAACCTCTGCCAGCGTCCAGCACCGATGTGGGACACCAAAAGCCCTCCCATGGCACAGCCTTGTTCCTGGGGTCCCCACAGCAACACCCTCCTGCCTGGCTCAGAGGTGGGACTAGACCAAAGGCATTGCTGGAGCATCCCAAGGAAGAGCAGGAGAACCAGTGCACATCTTGTCAACCTTTTCCCTGGCCTGGAGCACCTCACTGGGCAGGTCCAGGATGATCCCCAGCGAGGACAAACCAGAGGTGTCCTCAGCCAGGTCTCATGCTCAAGATGCTCCCAGGCTTCCCCTGCTGCAAAGGGACCTTTTTGGGATGAATTTCACCTTGCCAAAGAGGAAGGACTTTGCATGTGGAGGTGGAGCAGCTCCAGAGTGCATGCAGGGGTGGCTTTTGAGCATCTCCCCACCCCAAGCTGGGAAAGGCATTTCTGGTCCCTGGGAAGGGGCATCCTATGATGGGACCGTGAGTGTCACCTCCTCCTATGAGCCTTCTGTTCCTATCAGCTCCCAGTGACCTGGAGCAAAGGCTGGAGAGGTGTTTCCAGACTACAGGAGGTACCTCTGGAGCTGGAGGGACATGTGGGCAGGGTGTCCACCAGCACTGCTTTTGGAGGAGGATGCCATACATGGAGAAGGATAATGGGAGTAGCTGATCACGGCCATGCCTTGCCCTGACCAGCTGTGGCACAACCAGAAGAGCCCAGGGACAAACTCTGGGATCAGGGGACAAACTGCGAGAGCCAGTTATTTCATCCAGCCACATTTTCCTTGCTCTTCCTAAAAGAGCAGCTCAACTTTTCTGCTCCAGCTCCCCACCATAATCAGAGATGGGACAGTTTTTGTGCCAAGAACAAGGGATAAAGGGAGGCACAAGTGGCCTCTGGGGGAGGGAAGAGCTGTGGCATGGCCTGGCTGCAGTCTGTGTCTGGCATTTAACTCCTCTCCTTTCCAGCCTTCGGATCTCACTGTCCCACTGTGTCATCCCAGGGCCCTTGGAGATGCTGGATGGGGTTTCCGTCCTGTTCCTGGCTGTTCAGGGTGTGACAGCTGCCGCTTCCCAGCTGCCCTCCCCAACCGGCCTGACAAGAACTGGGGTGTAATCTCAGGGAACTGCTTGCTTGGGGAGCTGTGGTTTAGGGAAAACCCTTGAGTAGCTCATTTGCAATCAGCAGTTCCCAGGACATCTGGCAGGGAGAGGTTGGGATTCATCTGACTGGAGCTTTTGGAGGTGCTCAAACAAGATCTGGACTGTTTGTTTGCTGTTTACTTTCCCTAAAGGAATAAAATTAACTGCTATAAACACATTCCCACACCTTCCTGCAGATGTTTAGTGCAGAGCCCATCTGCTCTCCCTCATTCCACACGCCCGCTTTGCTCTGGGCATCCCTCTGCCCTCGCTGGGCTGGGGCAAAGGAGGGCTGGGGCTGTCTTAGGATTTTCCCTAAAAGACTCATAAAAGCCTTTCTCTTTCCTTTTCATGTCTCCAGCTGTTCATTTTTGGGGACCAAAAGTCCTGGGCACCAGGACCTGGTTCCCTCCAGCCACTTTAGCCAGTTCACATGTAACTCTGCAACTCCCCTCTTGCCCTCAGGACACCTCACACATTTCATTGCACTCTGATCTGATTTTTTGCGGTGTTTTTTGGCTTCAGAAGGAAAAGATGGGGCCTCTGCTGCAGAAAACACTCCCCCACGGGTGCCACAGGGGAAGCCGGGGGAGCGGAGCTCAGTCTTCTACTCTGCTGGGCAGTTCTTCTTCGAGTACCTGGTGGTGGTGTCACTGAAGAAGATGCCAGATGGACATTATGAACCCAAGATAACCTACCAGTTCCCAAAGGTATTTAGTGCCGTGTTTCTGATAAGATCCGTTTTCCACATTTAGGGGAGAGGGGGATGTTGTTCCTTCCCCTCACTAAAGCCATGGAAGGAGAAGAGAAAAGTGCCCCCTGCCCTTGAGTCACAGCACCAGATCCCAGGGCTTTGCCCCCACCAGGTTGGGGTTGCTGGGACCATCTGCCCCTCTCCAAGATCCCAGCCCAGGCCCACAAACCCCAGGAGGAAACTCCCAGGGGTTGTCCCTGGCCTCCTGTCCCAAAAGGGGAGACCACAGTGGGGAAATCACGCCTCAGGGAGGCGGTGCGGGAGGACATCCCAGTTTGCAGAGGCTGCCTCTGCTTTGCCTCACTGTCCATGAGGTGAAAGTCAAAATTTGGATTTTTGGGAGATGCTTGTCTGTAGCGATAAGGAGTGACCAAGGGTTGCCAAGCAGGTGCAAAGGAGGGTCTCTATCGCTAAAAACCCGGCCTTTTTATCCCGGTAGTCGGTTATCCCGTTTATCCGTTATAGTTTTAAGGCACAACAAACCCAACTGTCCAACCACCGGACACCACGGTGCGGGCACGAGGCACTCACGCAGCCTGCTTCACTTCCCCTGGTCCAGCTGAGTCACTCTCCCACAGTCCCTTTCTGCTTGGCCTGAGTAACAGGCCGGAGCCATGATTTTACCAGGCCTTCCCTTTACAAAGCTTCCCTTAGGGTAGCCCTTGTCCAGACGTGCACGCCCCTTCTGCATCATTCTGAGCTGGGGGCCGCTTTGGGACCAACCCAATTCCACCCCATCCCACCCCATCCCTGGGAATGTTGGGGACCCTCCGACTTCCTGACCAGCATGGCTTCCTTCCAGCGCGAGAACTTGCTGAAGGGCCAAAAGGAGGAGGAGGAACGTCTCCTGCAGGCCATCCCCCTCTTCTGCTTCCCCGACGGCAACAACTGGGCCCCTGTCACTGAGTTCACCAGGTACCTGCCCCACCGCAGGGTCTGGGCTGGGCCCCCACCCCTGCTGGACTCCTGAGGGCTGGAAGGACCAGCTCAGCCCATCCCAGCCCCACGTTTTCTCTCCTTGCAGCGAAACCTTTTCTTTTGTCCTGACCAACGTGGATGGCAGCAGGAAGATCGGCTACTGCAGGCGGCTGCTGGTGAGCCCTCCCCACCCCACACCCATCGGGGGTGTCACCCCCTCCCCATGGTGGGACACGGCACCTCCTGCTATGCCCAGAGTTCAGCTCTTGGGGACATGCCTCAGAAAGCCACTGGCCTTGACCAAAGTGATGACAAAGCAGCAAGAGGGTACCCAAAGGGGGTTTTTGGAGCTCTCTCCTGAGGTGTCAGTCAGATGCTGGATGGAGGAAACAATGAGTGTTCACAAAACGTGTGGATGTGGCACTTGGGGATACGATTTAGGGGTGAATGTGGTGGTGCTGGGCTGACTTCTGGACTTGGAGATCTTGGAGGGCTTTTCCAAACACAGTTCTGTGATTCCCCACTGATTTCCACAGCTTCCCTGGCTCTTTTCCCTTGTCTGCGGTGGTCAGGATGGATGCAAATCCCACTTGGGATCAGGATGGGGATGTGAATGCAGCCATCCAGGTGCCAAGGAGCTGGGAGCCCTGAGCCCCATCCCCAAAAACTGCATCTGAGCAGTGGCTGTTTCTCAGCTCATGGGTTTGACCAGCTCGGGGGCTCCGAGGCACAATGGTCTTCCCTGACTGTTGCTTTAAACAGGGACATAAATCCAGGAGGACATCCCTGTACCACAGCCTGGGGACTTGCTGGATCCTACCACCCCTTCATCCTGGTGAACCTTCCCATTTCGGCATCCAGGGCTGAGCTCAGGCTGTTGGAACTGGATGTCTGGAGGGCTGACAGTGCAGAGAGCAAACAGACCCAGGATAGTCCAGCTGGAAAGGGGAAAAAAAGCCAGACAACTCATCCCAATGGGCTCTGTTGTAGCAGGATTAACCCCAAGGATAGTGAGGCAGGATGTCTTGGAGGACGTGTCAGGGTGGGAGGAGAGTTTGGGAATATGCCAAAGGACTTTCCACAAAGATAATTAACAGCTTAGGCACCCAAATCACCTTCTCTGGGCATCCTCTGCTTTTCCAGCATCAGCTGCATCCTTGGCCTTGGCCCCAGCTCTGAAAATCCCCCAGTGAGTGACTGGGAATTTGAGGGGAGCAAGTGAGGATCCCTTTGGAGAGCGTGGAGGTGGTGCAAGGGGCTGGGAGATGCTCAAATCCTTTTCCCACACTCTTCCAGCCATCTGGGCGTGGTGTCCGGCTCCCTGAGGTTTTCTGCATCATCAGCTGCCTCGGCTGCTTTGGGCTCTTCTCCAAGGTAGGGACGTGGTGGCTCTGGCCCAGTGGTGGCCCTGGCGACTGCTCCTGTGTCTGCTGGGCATTCCCAGCTCACTTCTTTCTCCCCAGATCCTGGACGAGGTGGAGAAGAGGCGCCAGATCTCCATGGCAGTGATCTACCCCTTCATGCAGGGCCTTCGGGAATCGCCCTTCCCAGCTCCAGGGAAAACTGTCACCATCAAAAGCTTCATCCCCGAGTCGGGCACAGAGGTTGGTGGGGAACTCGGGGGCACCTCCTGCACTGCTGCAACATGAGGAGCCCAGGCTGTGTCTGGGAGCATCCTCCACACCTGCAGCACCCAGGGGACATCACTGGAGCAGGGCAGGGTGGGTCAGGTTGCCAGGGGGCTCATTCCTTTAGGAATATGGGTGTTATCTCCCTCCTGATCCAGGAGGAGAGCAGTGAGGATGAGAATGGAGCCCATCCCCAGGGGATGCTGCCCCATCTTTGCATCCTCTGCAGCTCCCCCAGCCTGGAGCTGGAACTGCCACACGAAAACCTCCCTGGACACCGTGCCGGGACTTGCCGTGATGCCAGAGCGGGATGTTGTGCCAGGGGCTGGGAGCTGCTCCTGCTCCTGAGCCAGTGTTGGGGAGCACAGTGGTGCCGGGGCTGTCATGGGCTGCAAATTTCTTCCCAAAAGATGTAGTTGGGCACTGGCACAGCCTGTCCAGTGCAGTGGTGGAATCACCATCCCTAGAAGTGTTCAAAAAATACATGGATGTGGCACTTGGGGATGGAGGTTAGTGGTGGGCTTTGCCAACCCTGATGATTCCATGGTTCCATGATTCTACTCTTCTCCATACCACTGTGCTCAGCTGCCAGCCTTGGTTCCTGCCTGGTTTAGACCCCTGGGCAGGTGCAGGTGTGTGGCAAGCCCAGTCTTTTCCTGTGGAGAAAAGATCTGATCTGGGCAGGGATGAGAAAATCTCGTCGCGCCCACGCACGGCCCAGACTCGCATGGGCACAGCCTTTTAATTTGCTTTTTCTTTCTCTTGTGGCAAAGCTGAGCTGGAAAAATGGGGAATATCTGGCACTGGGCAAAATATCCTCAATGCTGAGCACCCCATGTATGTGCCCTGCCAGGGAGGGCCTGAGAGCAGGATCCCTCCTCTCTAGAGCAGTTTAGCAGCTGGTGATCCAAGTGATTTCTTCATCCAGGAAGCTTGTGCAAGACTTTGCAGGTTGCTCAATGCTCTGGCCCAGGGCCATGGTTGGGAGCATGGCCTGGGCTGCCGGAGGGAGGAGGAGTGAGGATGTTCTTCGAAAGAGCTGAGCTCTGGGGCTCTGGGCAGGGGCTTGAGCAAGGCAAGGAGATCACTGAGACCAGCAAAGGAGGAGAAATTAATCCTGGGTACTGCATGGGCTGAGAGCTGGGGGTGGGGCAGCATTTGTGCTGGAAAGGGGCTGTGGAGCCCAGCCAAGCCTGATGCTGCTGGCTGGGAAGAATCTGCTTTGGTGGAAAGGCACTTGGAGAAGGAGATTTTTCCCCCTGAAGGATGGGGAGAGGGGCCAGGACTGTGTCATGAGCTGCACAGTTCTGTCAGCCTTTCAGTACTCGCCATGTCCAGCTGCCACAGGGCGACTGATGGGACTGGGAGACTTGTCATGGGCAGAGGCAGCTGAGTAGCCAGCCCGCTTGCAAGTATCTATTAGATCCCTCACTTTTGGGACATCCTAGCCAGGAATCGCCAGGCTGACCCTGCCAGAGAGGCTTTAGAGGAAGGTTTTGTGGCATTTGTAGCAGAAGTCATGCCCTCCCCACTCATCCCTTTCCTGGCAGCTCACAGATGACCTGTCAGACACTGAGATGGGACGTGTCCCTGCCACCCCCTGCCAGGGACTTGGGAGCACTGGAGAAATGAGGAGGCATTTGGGTGAAAAATCCAGTGCCCAAATAAAGACTCCCCCAGTGCACATCACTGATGGCTTCCCTGAGCCCTCAGCGCTGTGCAGGCTGAATCTCCCGGCAGGATGAGATGGGGTTTGTCCCTTGCACGTGGACATGGTGCAGATGCTGCAAACCCTGGTCATTAATTGCTTCCAAATCACCTTCTCAGGGAGCCAGGGCAGGATGGGGGGAGTGTTGTCCCTCCTAAGCTGGGGTTCCATGGCTCTTCCTTGGCAGCTCATCGAGCTCACACGGCCTGTGGATGCCCACCTGGAGCACGTGGAGTTCCAGGCTCTGCTCCAGCGACTCAGCCCTCACCTCATCCTGCACATCTTCGCCTCCGCCACGTTGGAGCGACGGCTCATTTTCCTGGCTGAGGAGCTGAGGTGAGTCCTGATCTCTTTATTATAAAAATGCCCATAAAAATGCCCTTGAAGTGGCACAGGACACAGCAGAGCTCGAGGTGGGAGGTTCCCTCCTCCCCACCATGATAGCACCGCTGGCTCCCTGTCCTGCAGTGTCCTGTCTCAGTGTATCCACGCCGTGGCTGCTCTCCTGTACCCCTTCACCTGGGCTCACACCTACATCCCCGTGGTCCCCGAGTGCCTGCTGGACACCGTGTGCTGCCCCACGCCCTTCATGGTCGGCATCCAGATGCGGCACCTGGAGCGGGTCCTGGAGCAGCCGATGGAGGAGGTATTTCACCTGGAGGGGAGGGCAGCTGGGTGGAGCCATCGGTTAATCCCTGTCCCCAGGTCTGACTTGGCCCCAGGGCTGGAGGCTCTGGTTGTGCCCTCTTCCCATCCAGGGAGGCTGGAAATTACAGAGTCCTCCATGTCCCCTCCTGCTGGCACCGGCTGCAATACCTCCACACTCCCCTGGGAGCTGCCCCGCCCCTGCAGCTCCAGGAGCTGCTGTTGGGGTCATCCCAGCCTTGAAGCAGAGGAAAGTTGTGTGGGGACAAGCCACCAAACCTGCAGCAAAAACTGCCCTTGTGGGGAATGTCGTGGTCCCCCTGCCCAGGTCCCTCCAGCAGAGAGGGGCTGATCCCTTCCTGCCACCCTCATGGGCTGGTGACACACCAGTCCCATCCCAAAATGGGTGGGAGGAAGCCCAGATGCCTTGGCAGGGCTAAACCTGGTCATTCCCTGCTCTCTTTCAGGCTCTGATAGTTGATCTCTGTGAAGGGAAGATCATCCGGGCGGTAGGTCCTCCCTGT
This sequence comes from Machaerirhynchus nigripectus, assembly GCA_013397975.1. Lineage (NCBI taxonomy): Eukaryota > Metazoa > Chordata > Aves > Passeriformes > Dicruridae > Machaerirhynchus > Machaerirhynchus nigripectus. The sequence goes on from VZRQ01007135.1 coordinate 323,538, forward strand.
GTGGGCGTGGGGCTGGGGGTGGCCTAGGTAACCCCAGGAAGGGCCTTTTCTCCTTTGGTGTCAGCTACCTGGCAGCTTCCACATTTTTAAATGGCTTCAAACTGCCAGAGGACAGGGTTAGATGGGATTTGGGGAAGGAATTGTTCCCTGTGAGGGTGCGGAGGCCCTGGCACAGGGTGCCCAGAGCAGCTGTGGCTGCCCCTGGACCCCTGGCAGTGTCCAAAGCCAGGCTGGACAGGGCTTGGAGCAATGTGGGATGGTGGAAGGTGTCCCTGCCCATGGCAGGGGGTGGAATGGGATCAGCTTTAAGGTCCCTTCCAACCCAAACCCATCTGGGATTTTGTGGTTCTGTGATTTTGGGGGCAGAGCCATCTCAGTGCCAACCACCCAGGGGGAATGTTCCATGTGGGAAAGTCTACAGGCACTGCACCTGGCTTTTGAGCCAGAACAGCAGGGTCCGGGATATCCCACGGCCACATCTCTGCAGGACATTGTGATGATAATTAATTAATGAGCTTTGAAAGCCCCCCTGATGGGCTGCACCAACTCACGGCCCCCTGAGCTGGGCTCCCTCTGGTGCTTCACGGCCCCATTGCCTTCCAGGTGGGTGATGAGGAGGAGATCCTGCCCGGGAAGCTGCAGAATGAGATGCTGGTATCTCTGAACAGGCACAACAACAACAACAACGTGCACAGTAAGTATGTCTGTCATGGTAAAACAGCCCTGATCTGCCCTCTCCATGGCTAGAGACCTCAGCCAAGGGATTTGTCTCAAGGCACCTGGTCTGGGATGCTTCTCCCCCTATTTGCAGGGGTAATCCTTTGGCTTTTCCTCTGTTCTTTGAAACAAAGAGCAGGAACAGATAATTCTGCTGGAAAAATGGATTTTTGCTAATATTTAAAATATTTAGATGCTGCCACCCCAGAAAGCAACACAGCCAGGGTTCCCTCAGCAAAATTAGTCTGATCTTTGATTAGTGGCAGAGGGAGGCTCTAAGCAAGCAATTCCTTGGGCTGCAAACACAGACGGGGTTAAAATAAGCCCATCCTGTCTGTGTTCAGAGGTGCCACCCTCACCTCTCGTGCTCTGTGTCCCCTTCCAGCCTCGGAGCAGGTGAACGCCCTGGTGTCCGAAGCCTTTGTGCACTTCTTTGTGCGGCTGGTCGGGCACTACGCCTCCTACATCAAGTGGGGCAGGAGCGGCCCCGGCGCCTTCCAGGAGCGAGCCTTCTGCAAGGCCATCGCCTCCAAGAGCTGCCGCCGATTCGTGAAAAAGTTTGTGAAGACAAACATGTTTTCCCTATTTATTGAGGAAGAGGGGAAGAGCAGGATCCCACAGGAAGGTAATGGTCCCATTTCTCCTCCCCTCCCCAGTTGGGTGAGCTCTGTGCAACCCTGGGCTGGTTGGTTTAGGGGCAGAGACACCTCATGCCTGGTGAGGGGTGGGATGCAGCCCAAGCTGAGGATGCTCAGGGCACTGAGCAGATCCTGTTTGCTCTCAATGGCCTCATTTCTCCATCCCTGTCGAGCAAAAAAAAATCCTCATTGTGACTCCCCATCCCTGGAAGTGTCTGAGGCCACACTGGACGGGGCTTGGAGCAACCTGGTCTAGTGGAAGGTGTCCCTGCCTGGGGCAGAGTTTGGAACTGGAAGAGCTTTAAGGTCCCTTCCAACCCAAACCAGTGTGGGATTCTGGATTCTAGGAGTCATTTTAGATCTTGTCACTTGCCTGGAGCCAGGGCCGGCTCACTGGGAGCTCCGTGTTGAGGCCAGCAAGCAGCAGCAGCACAAACATTTGGCTTGGGCACAGCAGCAGCTCCTGGGAGCCTGACTCAGCTCAGCCCCCAGCTCTGTGGCAGCAGGGCTGGTCCTCCCCCCTTCCAGGGATTTACAGGGCACAGGGCAGGGCTGAGCCTCCTCCCAGCCAGGGACAAGGACAAATGGGCAGTGGAGGTGGAGGAAACCACCCAAAAACTGTACTGGTGGATGGAGGCCTCCTGGGCTGGGATTTGCCACCCGACCCAGGGGGCTCCTGGCTGGCACTGCCTCAGGTGCTGCTTCTTTGCCCTCTTAGGCGAGACCTTATAGGGCAAACCTGGACCTGGGGAGGGAGAGAGGGATGGCACGATCCCTGTTTTCTCACTGAATTCCCACTCTACGTCACCATTCTGGCTTTTTCCTGGGTCTGCTGCTTTCTCCCTTCCTTGCTGGTGGGAAGCACAAAACTGAACAGGAGTGAACACATGGGTTAAAACCTCTGGCTAACCCAGCATAATAAAGCCTATTTTGGGTGAGAGGGATGGGCGGCATGGCAACCACCCCCATTCCATAGACTTACAGAATCCCAGAATTCCAACAAATTGGGTTGGAGGGACCTTTAAAGGGCATCTCGTTCCACCTGCTGCTGTGGGCAGGGACACCTTCCACTGCCCCAGGTTGCTCCAAGCCTTGTCCAACCTGCCTTGGACGCTTCATTTCCACACTTCCCCTGCGTCCTCTCTGGGCACAGGCGTCCATCACCCAGCACGGCTTGGGGCACAAACACTTCCCAGGATTTGTGCAGCCCTATATCCCCCATTCCAAACACCAGCACCTCACCCATGACCTTTTCTCCCCCACAGCGTATTTCCAGCAGAAAATAAAAGAGTACCATGAACAGAAGAAGCACCGAAGGGACTCCTGAAGTCCAGCCTGGCAGCAGAGCAGCAGGACTGGGACTGACACACCCCTGCCAGCAGAACCACACTGGACTCTGTTCCTGCCCACCTGGGACTCCTGAGCTGCCCGGGCAGCACCAAGCACCAGTCCTACCCTTTCTTCCTCAGGGCATCGTTGCACTGGAAAACTCTTTGCAGGGAACTAGTGCCAGGCTGGGATTTCTTTGCCAGCCGTGGTCGCTCCAGGGACAGACTGTGACTCCCAGTGCTTGGCCTTGCACAGCCCTTGTCCCCCCAGCACCTCACGCAGAGGGAGGGCAGCCAGGGCTGCCTAGAAGGGGGAACAAAAAGGGATGAGTAGGAAATACGTTACTTCTCATTAAAACAAACCAGGGGTTTGCAAATAAGGAACATCCCACTGAACAGTTCCTGAGGTTTTGTTATTAACAAATATTTTATATTGTTTTATTGAGCCATTGTTAAACACCAGCAGGAGCAGGTGGGGGAGGTTTAGTGGTTTCCTCTCTCGCAGCTGCTGCATCACTGGTGCCACGTAGAGCCAAGTTTGGCTTTCTAAGGAAACAAAAGTACTCATTTCCAGCAGATTATTTATTTGTGCTGGAGCAAGCTGTGAAGGCCACGTGGCTGTGGGGTGTCAAGGGGGAAACAGCTGATCAACAGCTTCAGGGAGGGAGGAAAGATTTGTTCCACCCCAGAGTAAAACATGTCACCATCCTTCTTGGGTCTGGTCTTGGTGCCAACTTTTCTTAAAACCTCACAATTCCACTCTGAAATGTGACGCCAGAAGCAGATTAAAGCTAAATGATGGTTCTCCTCCTTTCCAAATGCACTCGCCCAGGAAATCAATATTGCAGCAGGGAAGCTGGGCTGGGGCTGCAGATCTGACTGGTCCCATCCCAGAGAAACCTGAGCCAGGTACTTCTCCCAGCAAAGGCTGGGCATGAAGGCAGAGCTTCATTCTCCTCTCTGGGATCTTACAGCCAGGCTCTCACATCACTTGGTACCCACCAGGCATCAAAATATCAAAAATATCCTGGAATCATGGAATCTCAGACTGGTTTGGGATGGAAGGGATGTTCATGATCACCCAATTCCACCCCTCCCTATCCCAGGTGGGTCCAAGCCCTGTCCAGCCTGGCACTGGACACTTCCAAGCATGCGGCAGCCACAGCTGCTCTGGGCACCCTGTGCCAGGGCCTCACCACCCTCACACAGAAGAATTTCTTCCCAACATCCCATCTAAAAATCTCCTATTTTAGTTTAAATCCCATCCCTCCTCGTCCTGTCACTATCTCCTTGTGTAAGAAGTCACTCTCCTGTTTTTTTATAGGCATTTGTTAAGTTCTGGCTTTAACACCCTCCCTTTAATGCCCAAAGGGTGGGCAGACTGTTTGCTGGGGAGAACACTGGGAAGGCTCAGCTGGGAATGCTGGGAGCAGGGACACCGGGGCTGGCTCACATTGCAGCACATCAGCACAACCCGCAGCGTATTTTTAATTCTTCTTCCTGCTTGAGATTTGCCCAACACTTGATCCAAGCCTACAAGAGTAAATAAAACAGCACCAAGAAATGTTTCCCTGAACTGGAAAGAGCTCATTTATTCTGCTAAATTGTTAACATAGTTCCCAGCACAGCACTGGCCAACTCACACCATCCAGACAACTCTGGGCCCGGCCGGCAGGCAGCTCAGCCCCGCTGCTGATTTGGGACTCAATCCCTGCTATGCAGCTGCCCCAGGGAAGATAAGTTTCGTGCTCTGGCATGTGTCACCCTCTGCCAGCAGCCTCAGTGCCAGCAAACAGTCCTGGGAGGGTTCACCCTGCTGGAGCCAGCACGGGGCTGACAGGCCAGTGCTTCCCACCGCTCCAGGGCAGGAACAGCCCCTGCTCCCACCCCACTCCCGGCCCACCTGGCCATAACCTCTGAACTGCTGCACTCCTCACACTCTGGAAATGATTAAACTCCTCTGCAGCTCCATTCCACACTCACAGCTGGGCCACAGCAGCACTGGAGGTACCTGGGGCAAGCTGGGTGGGATGGGAAGAGGAGGAAGATGCTGCTTTGAAACAAAGCTGACGATTGGATGACACAGAAAGAGGTGTCCTGACCTGCCCCTTTCCTGTGTTAAACCCCTCATCAGAGCAAGGGAACTCCTTCAGCAGCTCTTAAAGAGCTAACACAACACCCAGTGGAAATTTCCAGCTTCTCTTTACAAACTGAGAGGAAAACCTGCAGAGCAGAACTATTTTTTTTAGCAGGGCACGTTCTCAGTCCCAGGTGCTGCTGCTGCAGAAGTTCTTCCTCCTGAGTGTCTTCTGGACACAACAGAAAGTGAAAGGGCCATTACGAGATCAGGATGAGCCCACAAATCCCCTGCTTCCCTTCTCATGTCCCACAAGCCCCACAAGTACGTCTGATGTGACCCATGGCCACAAACAAGGCAGGTGGAAAGGTCGTTTATTCCATTATCTGTCACCATACCCAGAGCCATAGCAGCACTTTAGAAGGCTTGGATTGCCAGCAGTGACTGTTCCCTGATAACACTGGAATTGTATCAGCAGAGAAATGGAATTTTTTCTTGGCTGGGGGCATCCAAACTTCCAGTGAGTGAAAAGCTCAGGAAAAGGTGTCCCATTGCATTTCCTGAACAGCAACAGGCTTTAGTTTTGCACATAGAAGTCTGGTCCTACACAGCTTTTTAAAGGCCTTGGTTCTTCTCCAGTCTCAAGTGTCAGTGACAAATTATTTGGAGCAGCCTAATCTTGAACCCCTGAGGACTGACAGCAGGAATCTCCTTGTTTACATGGGTAAGTGGGCACAGAGGTGTTTGGTCAAAGGTTGGACTTGATGAGCCACTGGACTGATTCAGATTCGAGGAAACCACTCACACTCCAGGGAGGGACTTTCCAAGCAACAGTTCTGCACCCACTTTGTGCTGATGAAAGGAAACACGTGGTTTATAAAGGGCACTTTCAAACCCTTCCAGGCTCTTCCCTTGCAGACTTCTACCTGCTCCCCTTGAAGAGCAGTAGCAGAGGCTGCATTGTCCAGATCAACCCTTTCCCCAGCTCACTGCAGTTAAAACTCAATAAATGAGTTCCCTGAATTCCACTTATATCTAAAAATGTGATTCCAGAGCTGTCACCTCACACACGGAGATGCTCCCGGCACCAAGGCACTTGGAGCAGAGCTCCAGGACACTCGGGAGCAGCCCCAGGTGTGTCAGGATGCAGGAACCAAATCCCCTCTCTGGCTCCAGCCTGGCAGGCACCCTAAAGAGAACCCCAACACAGGGCCAGGTGTCCAAAGAACCCTCAGCTGTGCTTGCCATAAAGCTGCTGCTCACAAGATTCCAAGTGGGAGTGCAAGGGTGGAGTGGGGAAGCCTTGCAAGAGTCTCTGCCTCCTCCGGAGCATGTCCCTGATTCCCCCAGTGCCCCCAGGCTGACACATGACCTCCAGCTCACTTGCTGACCTGGTGCCACCCTGCGGGAAGGAACCAAGACCCTTCCAAGCACAGGAGGCACAAGACTGCGCACATCCCTGTTCCAAGGCTGAGCCGAAGGACTCGGCACCCCTGCTCCACTTCCCCAGCACAGCCCAGCAGGGCCAGCCTGGTCTCCCCCCATCACAAACACTTCAACCACTAAACCAGAGCCACTTTCCCCCATGTCCCCTCCAGTCCTGTCCCTGCCAGGACACAAGGAAGCCCGGTCTCTCAGTCCATGGCAGCCGGACACTGAGCACTGCCCAGGGAGGGGGAAAAAGGGTGTCAAACCTCTCCAGGCACTGCAGGAACTGAGTTTTCTCTCCACTTCCTGAGCACATTTTCTAATCACTGGGTTATCACAGGAAATGCACGTCAGCGCTTCCAGAAGCTGAGGGAGGTTTTGATTTTGTTACTGAGGTGTGGGGTTTTTTGGTTTGATTTTTTTCTGAACATGAGCTGTGTTTGATTCCTTCAGAGCCATGTTGTCGTCCACAGGCACTGCCTTTGCCTGGGCTCCCAGCACAGAGGAGAAGTTTCCTTCCCATCTTCAGAGAGATGCCCCAGCTCAGAGGGCTGGGATTTCAGACATGGGATCCCAGCGTTCCAGCTCTGTCCCCTGCAGCTCCCCCACATCTGAGATCCTGCTCAGAGACACTCCCTGCTCTGCACTTCAGCCCCTTTGCTTGGGGGCTGAAGTTCCCCTCAGTGCCAGGGCCTGTGGCACCAGGTGAACTTCATTACATGCAATTAAACCCCCATTAATCTAACTTCATGCAGTTCACCACAGTTAAAATGGTATTAAAACAATGACAGAAAAAAGAAACCCAAACTTACTGCACTAAATAGCAGGCAAAGTTCTTGGAGATCCTGGAATGACAACATGATCCACAAAAAAGCACTGGAAAATTACCCTCTAAAGCACAGGCAGGTTTGTCGTTCACAAGTGTAAGCAGGACAGAGCAACACACATCTCAAGACAACCGTTGCTCTCAGAATTCTTATTTATTAAGAGCAGAAAGGAAATTTTGCTTAAGTTTTATACATAAAAAAGTAAACAGTAAAATTTTTTTTTTCTTATAGTCTTTTCCACTGAAGAAAATTGAGAAATAAGTTGTCTTTTTAGATAATGTTTATTTAAAAAAATAAAATTAATTGACAAAGATACCACACTATTTTGCATGCCGGGCACCCCCTGGCTCACAGGACCCTGTTCAGCATGAAACCGCTTTGTCAGCAATGCACGAGCAAAAAACACCCCAGCCTGGCTCCCACCTGGCAGCTGCTGCAGCCACACAACTTAGTGAGATATCTCTGGGTTTTACCAGCTCAGGTCTTTAGTAAATAAATTTCAAGTGGACACTAAACAAGTATTTCACTAAGAGATGATGAAATATTAAAATTAAAAGCAAGTCAGATTGCAGCTGTAATCATACTACATTAGAAACTTCAGTTGGTGGGGATCCATTCACCGTATAGAGATTAATTTGTAATCAAGGTAATTACAAAGACAGAGCATTACTCCCTGCATGCTTTCCCGGGCTTGGAACCAACAGAGTTGACTACGTGGAGAGTTGACTAGGGCGTACTTGGAATTCACTCTCTCAGGCAGGAGACTAGTTAAGGAGTGTTACTGATAACAAAGAAGAAAAGTTATACAACATTGATTATTATAAATTACTTTGTTCTTATCTGCTTTTTGCCTTAGTCTCCTACAAGTCTTCATCCATTCCGCAGAAACCCAACTCCTTCTCGGTTGCCCTGCGGCAGCTCCCGTCCCTAGTGGTGGTTGGAGTGCGTGGGGCAGCCCTTGATGCGGAACACGTGGATGTGCAGGTGGGCAGCGATCTGGTTGCACACACTGACACAGTATCGGAGCAGGTCGAACAGGGACAGGATCTGCACAGGGAAAAACCATCCACAGTCACACCCACACCTTCCTCGCGTGCCTCACCAGGGTGTAACAGCACACGCTCCACAGCCACAGCACTGCGGCCCACTGAGCTAAATCTCCAACTTCAGCAATAACTGTGGAATCACAGACTGACTTGGGATGGAAGAGACCTTAGAGCCCATCCAGCTCCACCCCTGCCACGGGCAGAGACCTTCCACTATCCCAGGTTGCTCCAAGCCCTGTCCAACCTGGTCTTGGACACTTCCAGGGATGGGGCATCACTCCCTAAAGAGTTTCTGGGAATGCTGGGCTTTTTTCCAGCCCAAGACAAGACAGATTCCTGATTCTACAATGAGAGAGTGGAGAAGAGTTACAGCAGCTACAGAGGTACTGTGAAACGCCCCATTAACTCTGCATGGTGACAACCACACACACAACATCTTTTCACATCACATCACATCAACACAAGTTTACTAAAAGCCTAACACTGGTTTTGTACGTTAAACTTGAGCATTTGATAAGCCCAGATGAGCTGAATTTAAGATCTTTTTCCTGATGGGTGCTGGAGTCATGACAGACATTCCAGAGCTTAAGGCACAGCCAGAGCACCCCTGCACTTCCCATCACAGAGCCCCTGCTAACAAGGCAGCAACACTCATCTGCAAAATATTCTAATCTAAGCTTTGAGTATTTGCTATAGTGCTTTAAAATTTTAAACTCTCACAGAGTCATCAAGGTTGGAAAAGACCTCCTAGATCGAGTCCCACCATCACCCCAGAGCCACCATAATCACCCACGTCCCCAAGTGCCACATCCAGACACCTCTTGAATACTTTCAGGGATGGTGCCTCCATCACTGCCCTGGGCCACTTATTCGAATGCCTGATTAACTGCTTCAACAACTTTTTTTCAAATATCCAACCTAAACCTCTCCTGGCCCAGCCTGAGGCTGTTTCCCCTTGTCCTGTCCCTGTTCCCTGGGAGCAGAGCCCGACTCCCCCAGCTGCCCCCTCCTGTCAGGGAGTTGTGCAGAGCCACAAGGCCCTCCCTGAGCCTCCTTTTCTCCAGGCTGAGCCCCCCCAGCTCCCTCAGCTGCTCCTGGGGCTCCAGGCCCTTCCCCAGCCCCGTTGCCTTCCCTGGACATGCTCCAGCCCCTCAGTGTCTCTTGTCAGGAAGGGCCCAGAGCTGTCCCCAGAACTGGAGGTGCCCCAGCAGTGCCAGCACAGGGGGTGGTCACCACACTGGGCCTTCTGGACACACCATGGCTGTGACAGCCCAGGGGCAAATGGCCTCTTGCCCACCTGGGCACACCTGGGCTCATGTCCAGCCACTGTCACTACCAGATCCCTTCCCAGCTTTCCAGCCACTCTTGCCCCAGCCCGGAACATTCCATGGGGCTGTTGTGACCCAAAGACAAGACCTGGCACTTGGCCTGGCTGACCCTCTCACTGTTGGCCTTGGCCATGGATCCAGCCTGTCCAGATCCCTCCAGCAGATCCACATCCCACCCAACCTGGTGTCCTCTGCAAACTGACTGGGAGTGCCTCGATCCCCTCACCCAGAACATCCCTAAAGACAGTGCCCAGGTCTGTCCCAGCACCAAGCCAGGGACACTGTGACCCTGCTCAGCTCTGCACCAGCTTCAAATCCACCCTGTGATGTCCCTTCTCAGTCCCATCCCCCTCCAGGGGACTCAGCTGGGCACAGCCAACACAATGAATTAGTGGCAGAGCTAATTAATAAAATGAGCCTAGACTTACCAGGGCAATCCAGAGGACAATATACTCATCAATAAAGCTGTTAAAATACTGGTCAAGGAACAGCAGTGCTGGGCCTATGAATGCTGTGTCATACAGATACATCTCACTCTTGGTCATATGGGCAACCTGCAGTAAGAAAAAGAGAAGTTTAAGAAATAAACATGTGCCAGCCAAGGCAGAGTGATTTCAGAATACACAAAGCCAAAACCATATAGTTAAAGTCACATTACTGCAAAATATCAAATACTCAAGTGGCAGCAACAACATTGTTTGAACCATGGAGCTCCACAGCTACAGAGATGCAAGGTTTGCAGAGAGACATCTTTTATTAGAGCAGAGAATGTAGCACAGGAGAAAAAAACTAACATGTTTTCAGCCCACCTGTTCCTCCTGGCAGAAACCAAACAGTGAAATGGAAGCAGACTGGTAAATTTTAAATTTGAGCCTGGAAACAAAAACTCACAGCTGCTTCAAAAAGAGCTTCAAAAGTGGGACACTTGGTGTTCCTCTCTCTCCACCTCTTTTTCTCCCATTCCATTAGGATCACCACCTCTGTCTGGTTACAATTTCATGAACATTTTTGGTGTTCAAGTGACCTTCTCACCTCCCTGCGGGCACAGAACCCATCCCACACTCCATCCTCCCATCCCAGCACGGCTGGGATAGGACTGAGCACCAAAGCAGGCCTGGTAAGAAAGAAACTTTTCTTCCACTGTGAGCTTAAACTCTTCCTCCACTATGAATCTGAACTCTTCCACTGTGAGTTAAGTCCAGCACGGACCCAGCTCACAGCAGCCCAACAGAGGCCCGCAGAACTGGGATGGCATTTGAGGTAGGAGCTGTTTAACCCTCATTCATTGACACCTCTGCCCTTGTACAAACCTGTTAATGATTTTAACCCCTATTCCCCTCCAATTCTTTAAGTTAAACCCTCAGCGAGTGCTCCAAACCTCAGCAGCTCCATCACCTCCTCTCCTGACAAACTGTCCTCCCCTTTGCATCTGAAGGGGATTCCAGCCACCTCTGTTCCAGCCCAGCTCTTCACACATGCACACAAATACACTGCAGAAGTGTGAATTAACACCTGGGAAGGGGGAGAAACAGCTTTGAGCTGTCCTGGTGCTGCCTGTGGAACCAGAGCATCAACTCCAGGCTTCCATTGCCCTTTCAAACAGAAGAAGGCTCTGCTGCACCTCCAGGCTACCTAAAGCAAAGCACGAGTATCTCTTCAGCACACAAACAAGTGCAAGTTACTCAGTGGAATACCCAGAGAGCTCCGTAATCTACAAAAGGTTCTCCTGCAACGAGACTCGGGAAGGTTCTGGCACACTCACCACCAGTTTGTTTGTGATCTTGGCAGACACAAAGCCAAAAGTCAGGATGTAGAGGCAGGGGTGCCTCTCAAAGAGCTGCACAGCAGATTTCTTGTAGATCATCGCAGCCAAGGCGATCACTGAGCCAATATGAAGAAAAGGTGAGAGAACACTCGTTCCCTATGGCGAGATTAAAGCATCAGGTTAAAAAAATGTGCACATTGCAAAGAAACCTCGAAGAGCCCCTCATGTGGTGTGCAATGAGGGGTTAAAAATAAAATCACATTAGAAACATCTTTCTGAATGCTGGTGGGAAAAGGAACAAAAACTGGTGAAACTTGAGCAAGCAGCAGCTGAGAATGTGGTGGAAACTTTCTGGTGCTGGGGAAAAAAATCAGATTTTAGGCAGCAAGAACACTGCAACAGAAGGTGCTTGTGCAGACACCTCCCATTTGTTCTTTTACATTGGTAATATGAATAATACGGATCTTTTAGAAGGATCAAACCCAGAATCTTCTTGAAAAATTTCCTTCTGAATGGATTATTGCACAGGATTTTTCTATGAACTCTTCAGTGAGGAGTGTATCTGTATAACCTGGGGCTCATTAATTAAAAAACACATATCAAAGTGCAATGAGTACTTCTATTCAAAAATTTTAAAACTCTGACTCCTAAATCTACTATTCTTACATACACAATATTAACTTGTTTTTCCCATGCCAGCAAAGAGCTGAAGGGAATATATTTCCCATGGTGCAGGGATTATGTTAAATACAAACTGTGGCTGAAGAGCCTCCGTGCTGAGGAGGAACTGGCAGCCCAAGGTACTCACTGCTATAGTGGATCCATTTTTGCCAACTCCACCCGTGAAGATCACACCAAAGTAGTTTGTACAGGAGAATATGGTTCCTGCCACAGTACAGAGAGCTGGGAATATTTTCACCTGAATATTCAGTATTGGAATCTTAATGGAAGAAAGACAAGAAGTTAAAATATGCACAAACTCAAATTTGGGTTAATATTTCAGGTGTACTCAAACACTCCACTTTCCAACACAACATATGCTCTTCTTTCTCTGCTATACAGATATTGACATTCCTACAGAGAAAAGTGTATTTTCCAAAAATCCTTCCATGAAGCTTCCCAGAAAGCCAGATTTATGTTCAGTTACCAGAGAAGAAACACCAAAAGCAGAGAAACTGACAGAAACCAAGAACTTGCTCTAAATCATCCCAGGGAAGAGAATCATCACCTTTCCTGAAGCTGCAGTCAAGATCAAACTGGGCAGAGCAAGAGCCACTTGGGATGGTCAGATAAACCCCTTCAAGGACTGGATCCGATCTTCTTGGCAAGGCAAGGCAAGCAAAGAGATCAGACAAGTCAGATCGGAGTCAGCAACCCAGGAGAGGAAGGATGAGGTTGCTAAAGAAGGGGAGAACGAGCACAGGCAGTTTTGAAAGTTTCCTTTGTTTTTAAGTCATGTTTCAAGCAGAACAGGAAAAACTAGAAACGAAGAAGAGAATAGTCCAAACTAAACCACAGGAAATATGTTATGGGAGCAAGTGTTTAAAGATAACTACCCAAAACTTCCCAACTGTATCTATTCAACTACTAAAAGCTCTTCATTCTGGAACTGAAGTCATGGCACTCAACTGAATAAACACTTGGCTCCCCAATAGTCTAGCCAGGAACAGAACTCCAGAGGAGGTCAAGTTGCTTCTATTTTTCTTTAATTACACTCTCAGAGTAGCATTCAGCAGGTAAATCATGGAATAATATGAGTTGGAAGGGACCCATCAGGAGCATCCAGTCCAACCCCTGCTCCTACACAGACACCCCAACAATCCCATCCTGTGCCTGAGAGCGTTGTCCAAACACTCACAGAGCTTGAAGATCATTCTTGAAGATCTTAAGTTCTCTATTCCATTCAACAACTGAATCTCTTGATCTTTCCAGGGCATGATTAAGAGGCAGAGGAGCTTTAACCTTTCATGCCAAACCCCGCCCAGTTTCATGACACTCAAATATATTTCTCCCTTCCTGAGGCAAAAAAAAAAAAAAAAAA
>VZRQ01007135.1:336754-362636 GCA_013397975.1 Machaerirhynchus nigripectus
AAAAAAAAGAATTTTCTGAAAGACTGTAGAGAAAGAATAAAGACAAGTAAAGAGAAGGCTTGAATTGCCAGACTGGAGCACTACTTGTAATCATCCATTATTGTCAGGAGGCTCAGGACTCCTCAAGCTCTTCTACAAGCATGTACCTGTGCTGGCCTCTGCCTCAGAACAAACTGACACTTTGGTATTTGAGGAGCAGGGTGCATTGGCTTTTACAAGCAAAAGGAAACAGCAGCAAACTGCATACAGGAGTCAAAAGACATTATGGTTGACATTTCCCCAAGACAAGAGGAGTCATCTGGGAAAAGCATCCCATGAACTCCCGGCTACCACTAGAACACTAGAGAAGGATGCTCAGGGAAGGAGAAGGTAAGGCCACACTGTTGTAACACCAGTTTGGCCAGCTTTGGGTTCTTAACACCCTCCTTTTGGCCTCCACGAGCAGCTGCATCAGTGCAAAACATGTCTGCAGAAAATATAAATGTGGAACAGCCAAATACAGAAATTTGGCAGAGGAAAGCCAGGGGACTGGATTAGAAAGTCAGCACCTGCTGAATTTCTCCGTGTACAAAATGGGAGCAGCAAGACCAGAAGTGGGAAGCAGCAAAATCAAGCAAATAGCAGATTCTTTTTATTTTTTCACTCTGAGTAGAGGCAGAGAGGGAAATGCTCCTACCAAGTGGCATTGCAGCCCCTGAATTTTAACTCAGAGGACACTGGAAGACAGGCACAAGGTTTCCCTGTCTGGTATTCCATGAATCACTACAGCCTTTAGCCTAGTGCAATTATTCTGCCCTTCTTAGTGATTCCAGGGGCTTAATCCAATCACATGCAGGTAGAACTTCCCAAAACCACGTCAGCAATGCAGGGAAGCATCATCAGTCACATTTTTTGCAGGCAAATCATGTTCTCCATTAAACCCTGTGAGGCTGATTACAGAGAGAAGGCTGCACTGCCCAGAGAGCTGCAGAGGTAAATCCTGGGAAAGCAGCATTACAGGTTGGACAGGGCTTGGAGCAACCTCGTCTAGTGAAGGTCTCTGCCTACGGCAGGGGTGGAACTGAATGAGCTTTAAGGTCCATTCCAAACCAAACCATTCCATGATTCCACGTTTTGTTTGGGAAGAGCCCAGGCATGGCAATAACCAAGTGGCAGCAGGCAACAGACAGAGTTGGGAGCGGTTGCCAGAGCCGGCATTAAAGCAAGCCTGGAATATTTTGCCAGAAAATTACTGCCAGGATTCCAGAGTACATTCCATCAGAGTTTTGTGCAGCACGAACTGGGATTTAAAAAATAAAATTATGAGGAAATAGGCCAGAGCAGAGCCCAGCTAAGGGCTCATGGAAGCAGCAGGGAGGAGCATGTAAGAGACCACACAAGCAGACACGGAGCCGCTTCCTCCGGGAACTCCTCCTGTCACCAATCCCACAAATCCCACAGCCAGCTGGGCAACTCAGACCCGGGAGTCCTTCTCACAGGGCTGGATCCCAGCTGGAGTTTGGAGCTGTCCAGATATACTGCAGCCACATCTGCCCAAGGAAAGACTTCCAGAGGGCCGAACTCCAGCTTCACATTCTCCAAGTGTTTGTGCCTTCTCATATCCCAGACCCTGTGGGAGAAAACTTCAGCAATTGCAGCACTCTTCTTGCTTCAAGCAGGAAAATCAACTCCAAATAATCAATGTATTAAACAAGTTACCCTAAGCTTCCTTGCATGTCCCAAATGATTCCAGCTGGGATACTTAGCAACCTGCTGGGATTACTCAGCTCCAGGAGCCTGGGGAGCAGCATTTAACAGGCTTTGAAGAGAATTTACACGACCAGAAAGGAGGGAGCCAGGACAGGCACACACAGTTTCATGGAATAAAGGAAAGGTAATGAAAGCAACAATTGCCAAAATCCACAACTCTGCATTTCGCCTTTTAGAGTGTTTTGCTTTTCCCATGAAAAGTGGAATGTTTGAGTACACAACCACATTTACTCCGTATTTCCCAGACAGAAGGAAATAAAAAATACCAAACCACCAATTTTGCAATCACATCAAGTATTAAAGGATTAGAGAGGGCTGGGTGAGATAGGGCTGTGTGATTTGTTTTGCTCTGCAAGCAGTAAATAACATTTATCTCTAAATGAACATAAAATCTCACTCGTTGAATTAAACAGGATTGTCAGGGGAGACCTGATTAAGTTTTCTCTGGAGAAAAGCTCCATTAAACCAACCAAACCAACCAAAATAGTTTAGTATTTTTGGGAGGTGCCTTAGGCAAATGCTGCTGCAACCCAGAACTTCTAATAGATTTCATGAATCTCCTGAAAATGGTTATTTAAAAGGTTACTATAGAGTTATTTAAGCTATTTAATAACAGGAGAGCAATTTCTAAGCTCACATAAACACCACTGAATTATCCCAGAGGTTGCTGTGGCAGCATTCTTCCCCCTTTATTTTTTTTTAAAAAAAGGAAACTGAGAACATGAATTGAGAAATTCTCTTTGTAACACAGAATATTAAATTATAGCTGTGTGGGAATGTTGGCCACAGTAATATTTTCTGAACACTTGGCACCAATAAGGTGACGTGTGGCCTCATTTTTATTTTCTAATCAGTCCTACCCACCCTCGTTCCTTTTAGATGGAACGAGGTTGCAATAAATTGCAGTTTATATAATTAATTAAGGGCTTTGAGGTTCTAAGCCTGAAAGCACAAGCAGCAAAATCAGGATGGCCATGATTAGCTCGTCTGGGATCCTCTCCACATACTGTGGGTTCATTGCTCCCATTGCATGGAGCAGATTAAAAATTCATCCATTTAGGGTGAAGCTTTTCAGGGGCTTTTGACCACCTCTTGGTGTTACTGAAATCAAGATTTCTTTCTCCCTAAGAACTGCATTTATCCAATACAGAGAGGAGGTCAATAAGCAGGAAGGAAAACTAGGAAAACCTTCCAGGAAATCAATGCTTTGGATTTTATTTCCAGTAAATTTATATATTTTTAATTTACATATGTGCATACCTGCTTTTCTGTGGGCAATGCCATTTTGATAGCTCAATGTGGCTTCAGTAATACTTACTATTCTATTATTATTATTATTACAATTATTAAACTGTCAGCTGACGTGGCCTGGTGAGCCTACATTATATACAGATATATACACAGATACAGGTATAAATAAAACATCTGCAGCCAGGCTGTGCCAGCAGCTCATTTAACCAGGATCATCTTAGTTTAAAAGGGAAAACCTGACAATTGGGGGTTTTCCTCTTACACAAGTCAAGAGTTATCAGCCACATTCAGGCCAAATTATCTACTGATGGTTCCCCAACTGCTCTCTAAGAGTTTCCCCCAAATCCTCACCCCAGTTTAATATTCCTTCACTGTTTGTTGCATGGAATTCATTCAGGTTTGGGCCAGGATTTGACCAAAGGTTTAAGTTCATGCAGTGTCTGATAGCTTTCTCTCTGCACGCACAAGGTATGAAATAACCTTGTTTTAATGACTCTGGTACAGCCAGAATCCACTGTTAATTCCATTGAATCTGGACTCAAAAACCTGTTTTCATTTATGAGGAAAAGTGAAACCTTCCTGCAGAAGTGAAACTGTCCCCAGACGTGCAGGAATCCTTCAGCGACCACGGGATTATTACAAAGGATAAAGTAACAACATGAGCAAAATTACCAGAGATTGCCAAAAAGGTGGTCCTCCAATCACTGCCAGTAAATGCATGATTATTATGAAGATTTGTACTTCAGTCACATCAATTCTGATTAGGTACAAAAAGCCAAAAAAAAAGCAAAATTATTCAAAGCAATTTCAAGTCAGTTATTCGCAAGCTCAGTGGCACAACTCTGTCATGCACAGTAGAAACACCCCAAAAGGCTGAGGAAAAGTGGAAAAACAAAAAATTTAGAAGGCAAATATGTATTTAGTTTTATTGTTCAAATTGAGAGCGATGTTGTGCTATACTTTTGTTTTACTTCACAGTGCAATAACAGAAATACATTTTATCAATGGGAAACATTGGAACTCTTCACTGCCCAGTGGCAGCTGCAGAAATAAATATTCAGTTTTAACCTTGTCCACCAAAAAAGAAGAGGAATTTAGTACAGATGATAAAATTCTAAAAAGACATTTTAAATCCCTATTATGTTCCCTACCCTATTTAATATGAATATTCTCTGAATAGCATCAAGCGTTGAAAAAAAAACACAAATCCCTGAAGGGTTGATGGAAATTGTGCAGTGGCAGCAAGAAGAGAAACCACTTCTGGCTCCAGCAGAGCCAGGATGTGCTGCAGGAAAGAATGGGAGAAAACAGGGAATGTACAGCTTTGTTTCAAGGAGCATGTAAAAGTGTTGGAGATAGAAAGAGGGAAAAACGGGTATACGATTGAATGCCAGAAATAGGAGTATATAAAAATACAAGTGAAATGAAGAGGATGGACTTGCTGGTGTGACATATATATAGGGTGTGTATACACTATATATGTTAAAAATAGACACACACATTTTATATCTCTATATATATGCATAGAGATGTATGTTACATATAAAAAATATGTTACATACAACATATATATTACAGCCATATAATAGTATCTTGTCCTGAAGTGCTGCATCAAAAATAATCCTTCAAGTCAGTTTGAAGCATTTCTGGCTTATCGTTATTTCCAATCCAACAGTTCTGCCTAAAAGACTCCAAATCACTTCCTGCACGCTCAGGCTTTGCTGTGACAAACCCCTGCTGATACCACCCGCACAGGGAAGGAGCATCACAGGGTGGGCTTTCCTCTGTCTGCCTTCAATGAGCTACAAGACCATGGAATTGATTTTAATATCAGTTCAGTGTTTCTCCACAGACTTTGTTCCAGTTTGGGAGTGGATCCTCTCATTTGAGGATCTCCAGTCTGGCCAAAATATCTTCATTTCAGCAGCAGACCCATATGCACAAGGGATAATTCCGAGGCTGCACCTAAATCCCATGGAGGACATCCCCCAAAGCAGGGGGTGGAATGAGATGAGTTTTAATCCCAACTCAACCCATTCCACGATTCTATGCTTTGTCATTTTTCTTTTCACTACACAAACCTGGAGATGGGACACCCAGGAAAGAACCTCTGGGGCCCTCCTATATTCAGTTTGCTCAGTAACAATCCTGCAAGGCAATCACAACTGGCTGGGGGAAAAATTAACTTCCTGTGGTAAAGAATGTTCTAAAAAATCTTTATTTTCAGTCCTGATACAAAGAAATGGAGCCATTGAGGTACCTTGCAAGAAAAAAATAAAAATGCTCAGTGAGATACACAAACCAACTGATTTAAGGCAAATTGCTTCCTCCCAGCCCTTGGAGCCAGGATGGAAATGTGCTCTCAGTGTGTCCAGCCAAGAAAGGGCTGGAGCAGCTCCGTTCCAGGAGCACAGGACCATGTTTCAGCCCATTTCACTACTTCTGTCAATCTCCTAAAGAACAGAAAGAAATTGAGATAGTTCACAGAAACAGTGACTAATAACTCATGGAGGTAACTCCAATTTACAGCTTTCCTTGGATAGGAAACCAGATTTCTTTTGGCAGCAGGAATTTTATGCACAATAATGTCATGTATGGAAACCCAAGTTATTCTGCCAGACAAACCTTTGCACAAGGCTGAGAGCCCAAAAAATACATGGGGAGCAGTGCCTGGATTGAGGTTAGGGAGACAGTTTTATCTTTACACAGCCATGGCACAACCTTTACTCCCTTGCCCAGGGCTCTGCCCTTCCAGCTCAAACAGAAAGCATCAGGCAGCCAAGGATATTTGTTAAAAACTCCTCCCTGACTTACAGTAAGAATCTCCTACTGCAGAACAAATATGAGTCTTAACTTCAGTTCCACCTTAATATTCTGTATTTTTAATACCAAATGGCTCCTTAAAACAGAAGACAAAAGCATTAAGACCTACTGAGGAGAAACTAAACACCAAAATAGCATCTAAAGAAAGCATAAATTCTTAATCCCATGGAGGAAAAAGGCCCGGGAATATCCCATGCTCACTAAAACCACTGTCAGATGACTTAAAATGATAGGCTTGATATCACTAAAGCACACGCCTGATGCTGAAATTATTCAGCGAATTTTTTTGCTGGATGTCAAGCAGCCTCTACACAGAAATCTAAGAATCCAGGAATCAATAGACAGCTCCTGAAAGCTGGACCACAGAAGGGAATGACATCTGGAAGCAGAAGCTGGCGAAAGAGGCTGTTCTCTGTTCCTCTCTGGGTTTAACTTGAATTCAAGGTCACTGTGCAACCACAGCATGAACCAGAAACATCTATGGTGCTGCTACATGGAGCAGTCATCCCAACTTCCTTAAAATCCGACCACTTTCTTTCGCTGAAGACACCTGCTCAGCCCCACTTTCTCTCCTGCGCCAGCACCATCTCTTGCCATCAGTGGGGTCAGGAGATTGGCTTGGCTAAAATGATCCAACCAAAAAAGAAGAAATTCCTGTCCCGATTCCCAGCACATCAACTTTCCCGGTGGTTTTTTTGTGACCTTGGGAATGCTGGGAGCCTGAGGAGAGAGCAGGGAAGGTCTGCTCAGCCCCTGGAAGCCACAGAACCCAACACTGAGCTAGTGGGACTGGGCAGCTCCAGACTGGGGACAAATAAATGGGAATGACAGTCAAGTGGATTGCTACCAGCCTTCATAAAAGTCCTAAACTGCCCCTAAAATGAAAAATGAGAGAATGCCATTATAAACCAAAGGAACAACGGTTTTGTCAAGAGAGACATGAGCAAAGGCATATCTGCACTGCCTGGGAAGTGTTAACACATCAGGTGATCCAGAAGACATTCTTACACCTTAATTATTAACTTGGATTTATGCATTGGATCCAGGTAAAATGAGCTAGCAATCAAAAAAATCCGTAATGTCTCTCAGTCACCATATTGTTTTCAGACTCTGGTAGGGCTGGGAAGTACCTAATAAAATGGGAAGGTAAAAGCAGGGCTGCAGGAAAGCACTTGCTTAATTTGGATGGAGACTGACCAATGCCTTTCTTTTTGAGGGAAAATACATCCAGGTTGCTTTAGTGGATGGGGAATTTATTGGCAAAGCAGGGTGATAATGTTTCTGCTTAAGTATGACATCATTAGTACCATACTTTATTCTACATCAAGTTCCAATGCGTATTCAAGTGGCTCTTCCATGGTAAAAATTAGAGAAAACACGATTTTGAAGTAATGGATCATTTATCAAATTATAGTAGAAAAATAAGGGAAAAAAGCAGAAAATAGGGAAAGGTCTTTGTTCCTGCAGATTACCTCATTTAATTTCTATAATTACATTTAATTACACACAAGCAGGTACCACACACAGAGCTGTAAGAAAGCAAAACCATTTCAAAGCAAGAAGGGAATTAGCCAGTTCAAAGATTCTATTTTCAACTTGTGTTTGTATTTATTTACTTATTTAAATACTACAGTGGAAATCCTAAGAAAAAAACAAATGGGAAGAGCAAGCAGCATGAATTCTGCAAGTGGTTCTTAAAGCCTCTGACCTGGGATATTTTTATTAAGTGGGTTATTTTCAGGCATCACTGGAGCCACACTTCCCCCAACCTGACAGCTTTGCTGCCTGATGTTTCCTGACAACTGAGTCATGTCAGCACTGCCCAGACACTGACATCGTGCACATTGTGTGGAGCATCATTAAGCCCCATGAAATGAAGAAAATGAAACAAACCCTTTTCCCAAGACATTCCCACACTACAATAGATGGACGGAAAGTTATTGTGCGAGTTCAGTGGACACAAAGAATCAAGTTCCAAAAATCTCTTCTTCAAATAAACCAGGGCCTTTTTCATCTTCTACAAAATAAACAGAAGACCCTGAACTGAGGTTTAAGATCACCAGGAACATCCAGGCGAAGAGCAAGAACAAAGAGCTGATGCTGACGACAGAGCAGAGAGCCCAGACTCGATATTTAATAAACTAAAATGCCCAGACAGAACATCCAATGGCAAGGCTGGGGAGAACACTGAAAATAATGCTGAGAAGTACTGATTCTGCAGCAAAGTGATGTTAGGGAAGAATAATAACCAGCAGCGCCGTAGAAGACAGGGACAGGGTCAGGCAATGTCAGCGCTGCACTGGGAGTAAACCACAGGCTGAAAACCAGAATATCCAAGGATTTAATTCAAAAAAAGTCAGGGAAGCATAGCAGGTGTGAGTTTTAAAATGCACATTTCAAGCCCTTGCTCCCTGTCTGCCTAAATTCACAAGACAGGAGAATTCCTGCAGAGCTTCCAGGGGCAGTTCCTGTGGTGACACTGCCATGGATTCTCCTGCACACACTGCAGTGCTTTCCTCTATTGACACTCCTTTCCCTGCAGTGACAAACTGAAATGCAGATTATTTGCCAGTCTTCAAACCTGTACAGTCTTCCCACATAAGAGGAGACCCAGAGAACCCCAGCCTGGTTTGAGTTAGAAGGGACCTCAAAGCTCATCTCATTCCACCCCCTACCATGGGCAGGGACACCTTCCACTGTCCCAGGCTGCTCCAAGCCCTGTCCAGCCTGGCCTTGGGCACTGCCAGGGATCCAGGGGCAGCCACAGCTTCTCTGGGCACCCTGTGCCAGGGCCTCCCCACCCTCACACAGAAGAATTCCTTCCCCAAATCTCATCTAACGCTGCCCTCTGGCAGTGGGAAGCCATTCCCACTTGTCCATCCCTCGTTCAAAGCCCCCTTTCAGCTCTTTAGGCAGTGGAAGGGGCTCTGAGGTCTCCCTGGATCCTTCCCTTCTGCAGGTTGAACATCCCCAGCTCTCCCAGCCTTTCCTCATGGGAGGTTTCCATTCCTCTAATCACTTTCATGGCCAAATATTGTCAGGAACATTATTATTGTAACATTTTGTTTCCTATACAAGTGAGCAGTCTCCAGATTGAATCATCCCCAACACCTTTATTTGCAATTCCTCTATATCGTTGTGCTAAACTGTATTAAAATAGCCCAATTCTGGTCTTTGAAAAATCACCAAGGCAAAATGTTCCAAACCAAAGTCACATCCCATCAGTACGAGACCTGCAGGGTGATACTGCAGAGCTGCAAGGAGAGGAAGGCAGGGCTGAAACTCTGGCACTTCAAGTGTGAATGTGGGGAATAATGGAATAAACCTATTTTGATTCCCAAAATATTTTTATTTTCCAGTTTTTTAAGCCTTCAGGTTGTTCTAAATATTATCCCCATAGGCTACAGGGATAAGCAAACTTCATTAACAATTTAAGACTTGTTCCCCTCCTTGGTGAACATAAAACCTTCCTGCCCAGCAAGTGCAAGGTTTAGCTGTGCTGCAAGAATTTGAAGCTATTCACCTCATACTGTCCCAGCTCCTGAAGTATTTTCAAGACAGGGTTATATTATTATATTTTCTCAGTGCAAATGTTTGTCACGTGAAACAGACAGAGTATGAATATGCATTTGGTGTAGCTTACCCATCTGAGATGTGCAATACTGAACTAAAAATCTGTTCTGCCTGACCTCTGAGTGTGTACGTGATTGATGCTTGACGTGCCGAAGTAAAACACTTGGAAGCAGCAGCATCTTTAGATATGAGTTAAGACTAAAACTAAAGAAGCCAGAAGGCATCTGAAATTACTCATGCCAGAATTTAAATAGATTTTAAAGTCCATCTTGTAAATCAGTGCCTAAAATTGGGTTAAAATAGGTGTGTGAGGGGACTTGTCCTAGGCAACACCTGGGGTTCTGTCTCAGGAGCCAGTGACAAGATCCTGAGGGACAGGACAAGGGGGAAGTGGCTTCCCAGTTCCAGAGGGCAGGGATAGATGGGACACTGGGAAGAAGTTCTTCCTTGTGAGGGTGGGGAGGCCCTGGCACAGGCTGCCCAGAGCAGCTGTGGCTGCCCCTGGATCCCTGGCAGTGTCCAAGGCGAGGCTGGATGGAGCTTGGAGCACCTTGGAATGGTAGAAGATGTCCCTGCCCATGGCAGGGGGTGGAATGGGATCAGCTTTAAGGTCCCTCTAAACCAAACCATCCTGGGATTCTATGAAAATGCCCTGCCTGGCCCATCCCCTCACACTCCACTCTGCAGCTGGCTGTAAAACCAGTATCACCAGTATCTCCTGGGATGGCAAAGGCCTCTTTTCCCAAGGGGTGCTGCAGATCGACATCTCCGGCAGCTCCAGGTCCTCTGCACCTGTCCTTCCTCTCTCTCCCACCCCTGGTAAATTGTCCTCATCCAGTTCAAACGATTTCTTTTTATCACCCAATCTGAGTTATTTCCACCCCACAACTATCACACCAGGGAATGATTTCAGAACTCTGAGTGTTTCAGAACTATGTGATTTGATAATTGTTTCCACCCAAAGCGACTCCTTGGTCAGCTGAGATGTTGATATCACAGGCTAAAATCTTGATTTAAGCTCTTCCTTCCTTTGGATCACTGCTTGCTAAATTACCATTTCCTGGCTCTATTTCCAGCTTTTCATAATTTATGAACAAAGTGTTTTAAAAATTATGTCACTGATGCCACCTGACTCCCTTCAGAACCACCCAGCTCCCAGGGTCAGCTGGAGACATGTTGGGATTTACCAGATTGCTGATGGTGCTGCATCTAAAGCAGAGCTGCTAATTCATCTTCCTAAATAACCTCCTGAAAGCAGAGATTTTGCTGTGCTGCTACATGAAAAAACAAGAGAACTATCAGAAAATAATTAGCATCAACACAGGCTTAACAATATGTATGTAAACCAGCCACCAAAAAAATAACCTCACTTTTATTTATCATCTGATGCAGTTCTAAGAAAGAGATGAAAAAGCTATTCTGATATCCTCAAATATTTCAAGGAAAAGTCCAGGCTAAAAATTCATCAATAATAATCATAATCTATGACATACTTCAAGGAATCTAAGTCATTCACTTTTAATGACAACATTTTATTGGGAGGGGACCTCACCCACATACAATGTCTTAGCAAAAAAAAAAAAACCCAAAAAACCAAAAAGAGGCAAAATAAGGAAGAGAAAGTCCTTTCTAAGCTAGGAAACTAGAGGGGAGAAGGATTTATTTAGCACAGACAGAAGGAAAAGCATTTTGAAAATAAAGACAAGAAGGAAAGGAAGTTACTTCTTCATGAAACTACAAGCACAGGGATCAAGCAGCACAGCTTAAACCAGACATTTTTAACCACTAACTGGTGACTTTTTAAGTTATTACACAAAACACAATTCCCTGAAAGAGCCAAGAAATTCTCTTTTTTTGGTGGAAAGGTACTGAAATGGCAGCAACAAAAGAAGTTTCTTTAAAAAGTAGTTCCAACAACATTATTCTACATCCACACTTAGAGCTGCTTCCACAGCCCTGCTTGGCTTTTAGGTGAAGCCAAAACTGTGATAAAAATAAAAGTTTAAGTCAAACTTTTGTTGAACAGGCATGTTTTGCTTTGGTTTCAAGTAAAATGTGATGCTTTCAAAAAAATTTGTTTCTAGTTAAATCAAATTTTTTCCTACTTGTTCAAATATTTTTCTTCCTTGTGTTAAATATGAAAGCACTGGTGAAATCCCCTGGAGAAGCTGCTTTTCACAGAGCAGTGCATGACAAAGGTGCTGCCCTGCTCAGCCCATGCCGCTGCCAGGTTAAGGCTTTACCGTGTAATTCCAGAACCAGGGTCCCAGCGTTCCCGTGAGGAGCTGGATTGCTACTGTGCAGAGCATGGACTCTGTCACATCAAATCTACGTGCGAGGGAGAGAAACAGTTCAGAACATTCTCCTGAGCACTCCTCCGAAGGGGAGCCATTAAAACGTCTTCAGTCAGGGTCGGGATGATTCAAAGGGCAGGTCAGGGAGGGGATTAACAACCACAAAACCCAGGAGTATTAATGAATTAACAAAACCATTCTAACCCACGTAGTATTTTACACATTCAAATCTTAATTTAGAACTTCTGCAATTTACAGTTTTACCGTATCACTCCAACACACGAGGAAAAACAATCATTTGCTGTGTGCATGAGGGAATAAATGAAATTCCTTGATCTGAGTCACAGTGAATAAAATCCATAACCAAGCATAATCCAGGACTCTCATCTCCTGACCTCATGTTCAGGTCTCCAAATGACACTGAATATGTGAATTCTTTAGCTGAAGATGCTCCTGCATGTTTCAGTGGAGCAGAAATGCAGATTGTATTTCAGTTTGACACCTCTGGGGGAAAAGAAGTCCCACTTTCTTCCTCATGCAGCTCCTTGGCAAATAATGCTCCAGGAAGTGAGCTCTGGACCCCTGCTCAGGGGTAATCAATTTCCATTCTGTATATATTTATTTTTCACCCCTGACAGAAAGGGATGAAAAAATATGCTGGAGCCAAGAGAGCCATAGAAACCACCCTTTCTCTAGTAAAGTGCCATAAATCTGCATTTTACGATAACAAAAATATTTGAAAATGGGATCAAATTCTAAAAAATATCAGACCATCTAGTTAAAAAAGAAAATAATTCAGCAGCAGCAGGTTCAGCCAGAACACAGCTCCTGTTTATTGCTGTGCTTATCAGAGTATGCTGGAACAGACACCCACCATGCCAAGGGATTAAAAACAGGCAGCACAGAAAGGTCATTGTGGCCCCACTGCCAGGGCTCAGGTGCAGTGATGATGTGCAGACCCCAGGCCTGAGGAGAGGCGCCACTGAAGTTCAGCCTGATAAGCATTTTCAGTTTAATTACCACAGCACATAACACAGTAAGTAGCTGGGAGAGGTAATAGTTGGTATTTTATGGAATACAGGAAGAGAAAGTCCCACGTCCAAACCCCACAGCTACTTTGGTGCTTTACAACAGCTGCAGTTTCTATTCCTTTTTTCCTACATTATTTTAGGTGATATTTGTAATTCAGATATGGATCCGTTTCTTAAACATTATCTGGGAAGTTTAAGAAGGGGCATCAACCTCGACATGTGCTTCACTCCACAGAGATCCTGGCACTGACAATCCCTGTGCCTGCTCTGCTGGGAACCCTCTCAGGCTGCTGAGTCTGGAGCCAGTTAACACACAGGGGATTAGTGCTGTGTCCAGAATATTCCCTTGTCAGTGCTGATTTACTGAGTGTATTCCATGGGCAATTTTTAAGAGGCCCTGTTTGACTAAACAAGTCATTAGACAATTCAAGAGCCACCACTGGCTCAGGGCTCAGAGACAGCTGCAGTCAGCCCCTTCCTTGTGCTAACAGGGAACCCAAACTGAATTCAAATGGAGAGATTTCCTGAGAAAATGACCCAACAACAACAGGAAACAGACACTTACACTGGAGATGGTCCTGAAATCAAGTCAATCACTGGCAATACAGCTGATTTAAGACAACTTTTTAAGGCTGTGTGAAACTACGGGGGAGGTTTATGCACCATCCTCCCCCTCCTCTCCAACACACAGAACTCCATGAAAAAGCTCAAATCACAGCTAACAAGAAAAACACTCCTGCCTCAACAGGAAACAGAAGTTACAGGGCTGGAAAACTCACAGGGATCCATCTACCAGTTATGCTCTGGTCTGAAAAATGATGATTCTTCCAGCTGTCTTGTCCGTATCTACTGAGCGTGCAAGTGGGATTACGAAGGCTGGGCAATGAACTGGGAATCTGAGCAGGAGACAAAGGACTGTTTTCTTAATGGAACCATAGCAGCAAGAAAAGAATGTTCAACATCAGAACACAAGAGAAAGAAAGGCTGAGAGTCACATGCTAGAAGTGCAAATGCTTAGTTATAAAGTTATTAGAGCTTTATCCTAACTCATTCCAATCCAGCAGTTTCAGTTGGATGCAATGAAATACACCACTGTGAATAAAGCAAACTGTAGAAAAAAATGAGAACATGAATTAGAATTATTTCCAGCACCAGGAAATTCATGTCGAAGGAAAAATAATATTAAAAATGAGCCATAAGCCCCTTTCCTTGTTATAATACCCCTCCAACATGTAAATTTTTCCTTCTGCTGCTCACAAAGGTAAATAGAAGTTGCACAGGCCAGGCAATAGCCATGTGCTTGTTATGTTGTAGTTCATTATTTCACAGAGCAGTGAGAACTCTAAGGATTTATCAGAACAATCAAGTAGCAGCATCTCCACACGTGACCAATGGAATCGTGGCTGAAAATGCTGTTAAGGGACTTGTGGGAGGGAAGAGGAGGAGGATGTGGAAACTCCCCCCACACCTTTTCCATGAGCCCTCAGCAGCTGCACAGGTTTCTGTGACGCTGCCAGTGCGACTGAGGGAGCAGGAGGTGCAGGTTACCAGCACCAAACTTCACATCCACCACAAAGACACTCCACCACATCCTGCTTGCAAGCACAGAGAACGCAACACCCCCTGACAGAGGCTCTACTCAGCCTCAGACTCTCCTCTACAAATAACCTGGGTGTGAAAGTTCTCCAAGAAGTGTTGGAAAAGCTCCCAAGATGAAAAGTTTTAAGCTCTGCAATCATGGGGATTATTGCCTTATCTCGGAGTGGAGATCCTGAGGCTGTTCCCAGGAGCAAGAACTCAGTGTGCTAAACTCTGACTTGGAAGGTTTCCATCCCTGTATTTCAGTATTTGGTGTGCGTTGTCTATCCAAGACACCAGCTCCTCCTCTGCCAAGGCTGAAGAGGAAGGCTGGCTTAGCTGCTTTCTGAAATCCCAGCCTCATTTCCTCACTTCTCCTTTGGACCTTAGTGGCAGGAATGGTGACAGGGCTCAGGTGAACCAACCCAACCTTCCCCCCTTCCTGAACCAACTCATTATCCCACAGGCTCTTGGGCCTGTACAGCTGCTCCAGAGTCACTGAACAGGAATGTTCCCCCAAATTCTCCAACTCTTCTCAAGAAAAGCTGTTTTGTTCAGCAGCCTGAATTCTTTTCCTTTCTCTGGGGATTATTATTCAAACAGCAAAGTAACCATTTTTAACTTTTCAGTTATATGAAAGCTGGTAAAAACTAATTCTCTCTTATTTATGATATGCCTTTGTGAAGCCTCCTTGGAAACTAATTTCCATCTCTTTGTGTCTATATTTACACATATATACACAGCTATAATTCCTACCATCACCAGCTTTTGGTATTTCCATTTAAAAAGGTTGGAATAAACCAGATAATGCAGTAACTTGTAGGAGAAATGCGGGAGACCCTCGTACAGCAGCGCACTCATGCCTCTGGATGGACCCTTGAGTGTTCAGTGCCCACTGGGCCTTTTCAATATGATTCAGCACCTCCAGCACTTCCATCATGAACAAGTGCACCAGGACTCTACCTGAGCAGTTTGTGTCTCATGTCTCTCAAGAAAACACTCATGCTGGACAAGGGGGAATGGCTTCCCACTTCCAGAGGATAGGGTTAGATGGGATACTGGGGAGAAATTCTTCCCTGTGAGGGCGGGGAGGCCCTGGCACAGGGTGCCCAGAGAAGCGGTGGCTGCCCCTGGAAGTATCCAAGGCCAGGTTGGATGGGGCTTGGAGCAACCTGGGATAGAGGAAGGTGTCCCTGCCCATGGCAGGGGTGGAACTGGATGAGTCCAAGGTCCCTTCCCACCCAACCAATTCTGTGATTCTGAGCTGTGCTGCAGAATCCAGCTCTGACAGGGATGGATGGCTCTGACCCCCTGGATGTGGGACAGCTCCCGCAGTCAGGCTGTGCTCTGACCTTGTGCAGCTGGGAACACCCCAAGCCTGCACATACCCCCTTCTCCTCCTGCACTTCCTGCAGGGACCAGGACCACTACTGAATCCAAGCGGGATAACCCTGGATTGGGGAAGACCCAGGTGATCACACCGGGGCTCCAGGTAACATCAGGAAAATCCTTTCAGGATTTGTGCACCGTGTTCCCTAATGATCTGTTTTCTGCAGCATGTTCCTGAAGTATCAGGTCTGCTTCCACAAGGACACATGGAAGTCCATTGAGGCTTGCCAGTCTGAGTTTTGGGATACGCAGGAAAAAATTCTGTTTCCAAAGCAGAGGTGCCCCAGTGATGGCACAGCTGCCCCAATAAAGGACTCAACTCATCCTGTGCTGCAGCACAGAAAATCCACAACCCAGACAAAGCAGTTCCTGTGCTGGAAACCAGGTCAGGAGAACCAAGTCATTATTTGGGCTGTTTCAATACTGAGTGTCTCTGCCATTCAACATCATCTTTTTCTTTTCCGTATGTGCTGAGTATTCCTGTTCTTCCATAAGATCATTCCCAGACCAGGTGTTTAAGTAAAACTTCTGCATTTACCTCTATCTCTGCTGTTCCCTGCTTCCTTTGCACTGCTGATATCACTACAGTGACTTCCCTGGAGCCTGCCCCCCTTGCCTTGAGACACTTCCTGCTTTCTCCTGGGGAATTTTTAAGCAATACTGACCTCTAGCTATTTATTTGAGCTGTTCAACCAACACCAGTTGCCTTTTGAAGAGTGCAGTGGTTGCCAGGATCTAATGGAATTATGTGATCATTTGAAGATGGAGACAGATCACAGGACCTTATTGACTCAACTGATTATTCTGAATCCTGGAGTAGCACAGGGACCTCCCCAGCTGTCAGGGAGAGGACAAAGAACCTACACAGCTGATGGATTCAGTAACTGGGCCCAACTGAATGAAATTTTCTTCCTCCACCTGCAGAATTCTGTAGGAATCTCACAGAATGGATCCCATTTCCTCCTCCCTCAGGGGAACTGAACCCTGCAATCTGACATGCTCTTCTCAGCTTCAGGGACTTGCCAAGGCTGGTGCAGTGACACCAGAGAGAATCATGGAATTGCTAATTCCATGGGGGAAAAGCCCTCCAGGATCATCAAGTCCAGCCTGACCAATCCCCCACCTTGTCACCAGCTCCGAGCTCTGAGTGTCACATCCAGTTGTTCCTTAGGCACCTCCAGGGATGGGGATTCCAAACCTCCCTGAGCAGCCCTTTCCAATGCTTGACCACCTTTTCCAGAAAGAAACTCCTCCTGATGTCCAACCTGACCCTTCCCTGGTGCAACTTGAGGCCGTTTCCTCTTGTCCTGCTACCCAGGAGGAGAGCCCGACATCCCGTGGCTGCCCTCTCCTGTCAGGGAGCTGTGCAGAGCCAGAAGGCCCCCCCCAAGCCTCCTTTCCTCCAGGCTGGGTCCCCCCAGCTCCCTCAGCTGCTCCTGGGCCTGCAGCCCCTTCCTCACACACAAATCACACACTGTTCCACAAGCACACACTTTGTTTGACACACTAACTGTCCTGGTTTTTTTAAGATGGACTTTTCCAGCAAGCCAGGCTGGTTCTATAATTGAACATTTCAGGCCTGTGTGGAAAGAGTGAAATACAATCTCTCCCTTTAGCACCCTCTGCTCTTCTCCAAGCCATTTAATTCTCAAGTTCTCTCTGCACTGAAATAAAATTTCTTGGACATATCACAAATAGAGTAAGTGACAACCATCTGCTCTTTTCTGCTGCTTCAGAATCAAGGCAAGTCAAAAACACCGTCACATTCCCTAGAACATCACTACATGGGATACACAGACAGGAAAAAGCTCCTGTGCACAAGGATCTTTTTGGGTCCTTTCAACAGCTGTCTCTGATGCCACTTATTCAGGATTAAGGATACCTAAGTCTGTGTACTTCAAGTGAATTTGAAAGGGTTGATAAAATATCTTTTTTTCAGCTTTAGATTAGTGAAACTAAAGCTTCATTTAAAAAGTGTCAAACAGTGAAAATCTATTAACTGGATAAATAGTCTCATGGATTTTGCATTAAAATGAACATCAGCATATGACAGTCTATTAACCTTGTGACACAGGGAACAAGAAGGAACAAATGTGTTTACTACACAGCGCTGTGTTATCTAAATTAATGATACACACACTTAGGTGGTTACTGCCTGCTCAGAACTAGCTACATATTAACAGCCACCACATTCTTATATTATAAGGCCAGGCAGAAAAATCTAATTTGCTGAAAAATGCCTTCAAAATACAGACTCCTCACAAAGGAACATCCCAGTGAACACCAGCACTGACCCAAACACCTCGCTGCAGCACAACAGCAATCTGCGGGGGTTGATACTTCCATCTGTGAAGTCAAGCACATGTCAAGGTTGGGGGATCAAAGAACTTTTGTGTTCTTTGATCAAAAAACAGAAATCTTTGATTATTAGGGCCCTGTAAAGTTCAAAAGGAGCTAAAAGCATTCACTTTTGGTCCAGCATGAAAGTTAGACTCCTAAAACAGGAAAAGATTTGAACCACATGTCTTATTTTAAAGATTTAAGTACCAGAATGGGATAGTTTCAGTCAATCTGCTTTAGGGAACAGAAATCTAGAGTGGGAACAGAAATCTAGACTTTCTTCTTTTCTTCCTCCAGAAGACATTTTAAACTGATCCAACATCTTAAATTTTTGATCAGAAACACAGAGGTTTCTCAAGAGAATTGCATTATCCAAACAGTATCCTGACAATAAAAGCTGTCATGTACAAGAGGCCCATAGTTGTACTGTTTTAGCAGTATCTGGGTACCTATAGAGCAATTACAGACCATAAATAAGTCTATTAGACATTTGTGTGTACTTGTTGTAGAACTGTTTCAAAATCCCACAAACTAAGGGCAAATTTCAGTTTCCAGATGCAAAAACCAAAAAATTCTGCAGTGCGTTTATTTGAAATATATTTGTTAACTCT
Source organism: Machaerirhynchus nigripectus (assembly GCA_013397975.1). NCBI lineage: Eukaryota > Metazoa > Chordata > Aves > Passeriformes > Dicruridae > Machaerirhynchus > Machaerirhynchus nigripectus. Next base: position 355,394 of record VZRQ01007135.1, read on the forward strand.
ATGAATGCAAACACAGAATCAATTCTCAACATAGAACACATTTATTTCCCCATTAAGGTTAGAGAATCCCACAGCTCACCGAAGTCCTTGTGTTGCACCTCCCACCCACCCTCATCCAGCAGGAAACAGGATTTCAGCTCCTGACCTTCTTGGCATTGCAATTTTGGTTCCATTATTGACAGAACCATGATGTGCACTAACCAAAAGGGATTCAGAACTTTAAATTGAAAGACAATGGCAATTAATACAGTATATTTTAAGAGTTATGGTTAATGTTAACAATTAACTGCACATCACAATCAAGCAGTATCAACACAGAACCTAATGAACGCTAAAGCCAGACTGCCACCATCTGACCAAAGCATTCCAGTCTTGGGATAAAACAGCAGGTACTTTCCGTTACTTATTTAGCTTTACATCACATCAAAAGCTCTAATTAACTAACAGGCCAAAAGGATATTTTACCTTTCCTAACACAATCTATGGGACATTCACTATTAATTACAGATCCAACAGATGCCACAAGCTCTAAGTGTGTCTCTATGGATATAAACAATTTGCTAGTGCTCTGAGGAGCTGCACTAGGCACACACAAGGTGCAATTCAGGAGAACAGGGCGCCTTTCCCTTTCTCTCAGCCAGGTACTTACATGCCGAAGCGCAGCGTCCCCGAGACGTACGTCTGCCAGTGCGCGCAGTAAAACATGAATGTCCCAGCAAAACAACAAAAGAACATCCAGTCAGGGTTGGTGCCCAGCTGCACAGCAATACAAGTTCCCAAAACCACAAAGACTGCAGGAGAAAACCAGTCACAGAGTGAAAAGAGTGGATGTGTGTAAGGATCCTCACCAGAAGCAAAGCTAACAACAGGGCCCAGAGGATGGACAGTGGGAAGGTTATCCTGGCATGGTTATTTCAGACATAAGAGATTAACACTTCCGCTTGAAAAAATACAGGCTGTACAATATAGACTTCAATTCATACCAGTTATAAGAAGTCATCAATATTAAAGGTTTCTAAGTCTCCTACATTTTTATTCCCTGTGATGCCTAATCCCATTAAGGGACTTAAATGATGCCTGCAGCAAGTTTTGGGGTTTTCTCCTGCATTTGTCAGTCATGTTTCCCTGCTTCCTGAATTTGTCTGATGACATTAAGAAAATTGAAGGTCTGGATCCATTCAGGATGCGTAATACATTTCAGCTTTCCCCTTCACCCTTTCCATATACAACTTTGATAAAGAATTCATAAAATTTAAAGCGTAAGACCTTTAGAATTTAAGGAACCCAAAACACCCAATCAGGAGTTGGATTCGATGATCTCGTGGGACCCTTGCAACTCAGGATATTCTATGATTTTACAATTTTTTTGCAACGGGGCTAAACTTCAGGCTGGCTCAATGAATTCCACCTACCCAGGAACTGACCTCCACAATTCTAATCTTAAACTCTGACTTGTAAGTCCCACTGCTTAGGCTTAAACCTGTCTTGATACCACTCTGTATCAAGTCAATATGAAATAATATAGCAGAGTATTCTGACAACTTCTTACAGAAAATATTTTAGAACCAAGACTCTGCTAAAGCATCACAGAGAAGTGCTGGCTCAGGTGAAATTAGTCACATGCTTAGTTTTGTTTTCAGTGTAACACAAGAGAAGACATTCAGCTGATCCAGAGCACTGTCTATGGAAAGAAGGTGACTTTCTTGATTGAAACTGATATATTCAGCACTATCAGTTGTCCGTTCCTCAGTAAAGAAGCTTTTTTATTGTATTGCAGATTTGATCCCTGAAACAGAGTAATTTAATCCTCCTACTTCAATTAAAAGTGACAACAATACCTGTGGACAGTGAATCACAGCCATGATCAAAAAGCTCTCCTAACGGAGTGCTGCTATTTGTCCTTCTTGCTTGTTTTCCATCTATAGCATCCAGGGACTGGTAGATGAAAAGGCCACAAGCACAAGCAATGTATGCCCATGGAGGTGCCTAAGAGAGAAAGGCAATCACAATAAGGTTTAAAAAAATCTTCAAAAAAAAGGAAGCCTGCAGATGAGCTGTCCCACAGCCTGACACAACAGTTTTCCCTTTGCACATATATCCTCCTCACCCAGGGAACTTTCAGCAGCTGGTCCTTGCAAGGACAGACAGAATGGGTTGTGACATGTGGAATGTAAACAAACCAGTGACAGATTAGTAGCTACAGCCCCTGCTCTAAAGCAGGAAGCTGCACTGTACAGCTGGAAAAATTGTAATAAAACATTTGCGAAGTGGTGCACAACAAAATCCTTGTTAAATACATGCAAGTTGTCCCAGTGATTTCAGAAACTTGGGAACCTTTAGCCCCCAACTTTGTCACAAACACTGAGCTCATCTTCACCAGCCCTCCACCACTCACCAGTTAGGAACTGTCACTGCCAGTGACTTTGGGTCCAAGAACATTTCCAGAGCTCTGTAGCACAGCCCCTCCACCACCAACTGCTCCCTCCAGTAGGAGGCACCAGCAGGTTTGCCAAATCTACGTTAAGAACCCTTAATAGTCACGTCCATGACAGCAATTTTTACTCTGACAAACGCAACAATGCCAAAGCCCTGCTAGAGCAAAGATTAGTCCAAGCTTTTTTATGCTTTTTGAAGCATAAACCCTTAAGAACCTAAAAGCCAGAGTTGCCATTACTCCGTCTCAGTTTACACTTCCATAAATCAGATACTACTGGCTATTTTGCAATCTTCACATTTGACACACTTTACAGAAGTGAGCATTTACGAGCAGCTTTATCTTACAGACCACACCAACAAAATCCACATACAGTTTAATCAAGCTGACATGCCTCTCATAAAGCCCTAGAGTCCAGCTGGTTTTGACCAACACAACCATGACTAATTTGTAGCACATCAACTTAAATATTTTTCCTTCTACAGCTTGCATTGCTCCTGCATTTACCAAAACAGTTCATTCTGCCCCAAAAGCTGCCACTGTGCTCTGCTTTCAGCAGTGTTTGTACAAACAGCACAAGGAGAGAAAGGGGAAATGTGTCACCCAAGAGCAGAGCACCACATTTAGCCAAGGTTCTGATGCCACACAATTCCACCCCATTTTTATCTCTCATGTACAGATTTTATCTGCCACAGCTAAGTTATATTGCATCACCCTGAAGGTTTCTCTGTAAACTTAAAAATCAGTCTGCTGGCTCTCCTTTCTTAAAAGCTCCTTTTATTAGCAGTGTAGGTGTTTCCACTTAGACCTATTTATATCTGAGTAAGATTTCATAGCTCCCTCTCCATCCAAATATTTTTTTTTTTTAACCCAGGTACCATTCCATCAGTCAGCACTTTTCCAGCTGGGTGCTCCCAGCTAAGCAGGAAGTATTTGCATCTCCTTTTCTCTCTGGCTGCACGAGGCCCTGAGCGACAGCTCTGCCCTGGCTGCACCTTTCAGCAACAGGAAGGGAGGAGTCACACTTGAAAAAAAAGCAGAACTGAGGCTGAGCTACAAGGAGGCGAAAACTTACTTCAGAAATCAATAGTGCTTTGGGGGGGAGGAGGAGAAAGTCTGTTCAGAGACCCATTTTCTTCCCCAGACAGCTCCTTGATGCTTAAAAAGCACCTCCCTGGCCATGCTGTACCATGTGCAAATCAGATCAGGCCGAAAGCTGCCTCAGCACTAAGTTATTTTTCAGTGCAAGTGAGGAGAAAATCTCATGCACCTCGCACGAAGTACTTCTGAAACTGTTAAAAACCAAACAGTGCTTTAATACAGCAGCCTGCAGCTAACTGACTTTCTGGTGCTCTGACTTTCTGATGCTCTGAGTGCAGCTTCCCGGGAACTTCAGAAGTTTAACTACCAACCAAAATACAACTGTTCTCCGAATTCTAAATTCTGCTCTGGTTCAGTGACCCAAACCAGCTCTGGGTTCCTGAGAGCTGAAGTCTCTCTATCACACTGAATTTCAGAGCCTGAGCCCCCACGTAACCCTGCTCAGAAGTAAACACAAGTTAAACCAACCCACACCACAATGCCATAGCCTGGAAAAGGAAGGAGCTGCTCAAAGTATTCCCTGCCCAAGCTGAATAGTCACTGTTTATCTTACACCTGCCAAATTCCACAGGTTATTGTGAAACATTCTATTTCAACAGATTTCTAGGAGAGGCAAACATCCCTTCCCCAAGTCATACGTGGAGCAGGAATGCAGTGCTGACTGTTCCACCCTACGTGGGGTTTTGGAGTCTGACATTTCTAATACCAAATGATTCCCTTTCTCAGTACAGACACATAAAAGCAGCTTTTAAGATTCAACATTCAAGTGAAAGCTCTTCCAGTGCACAAAAATGAAAGTCTTCAAGTGCCTTATGAAGTAACTGGCAACAGAGAGAAGTTGAAATGCATCAAAAAGACTTTTGTACCCCTGAAATCAGGTTAAAACAGTTCTGCTCAGAAGTCAGGAGCTTCTAGTGCATTCAGAACAAAGAATAAAACCACTGACTTTTATTTGGCCTCCTCACAGCATGGCCACAGGTCAGGAACACAACTCCATGTTCCCACAGCTCCACCACACTGTGCCAAAGTCCTGAATGAGCTGCCAGGAAATGGAACCTGCTGGGGCCCAGGAAGGTGTCCCTGTGGCTCACTGAGCTGGGTTTGGTCACACCAGCTTTGATATCTCAAGCAGCACCACTCTGGAGCTCAGTGCCTTGGCTCTGTTGCAGCCCCAGAGTGTCCAACCCACCCGGCTTGTGTGGCAACCCCAATCCCAGAACCGAGGGGGAGTCACCCTGTCCTGGGCACATAAAGTAATCAGGCACCAACTCCTCCTGCCATGCAGGCCAGGCAGCTGCAGAGCCACTGCTCCAGCTCCTGGTGGGGCTGAGCTCTGTGCAGCAGGTCCCTCATGGCTGTTTTGGTGTCAAACCCTGCTCCACATGGGTGTGTTGACCTCAGGAACTGCCATCTCACTCCAGCATCCACATGTGCTCTCTCTGCATGCCAGCATCACAGAGAGGCACAAACATTCACAGAGAACAGGTTACAAGGACAAGGACTGCAGGCTGAACAGCAAAAACCAGCTCTCCCCAAAGCAACAACCCACCCAAAACCAGTGACAGCAACCAAAACACAGAGTGTCAGGAATCCATAACTCACCTGTTCTGTAGCTGTTGGGCAGTAACATACTAATAGCAGAGTTGTAAATATATTTATTAACAGTCCGATGATGGTGATCAGGTTGGGGGCAATCCAGGCTGGAACTCTTCCAACTAACCATTCCCAGTAGCCCTGCATGAGGGGCTCAAGCAGGGACCGTCCGGCACTCTGGTATTTGTGCTCCTCTAACCGTTTGAGCTGGTGCTTAGACAGGGGAGGCGTGGGCAGCTGCACCAGCTTGCTGAGCACACAGGCGGCGGCAGGCCCGTGGCCACAGCCCGCGGGGCCCTCCAGGTGCGACTCCCCACATCGCCTCTTGATGCTCCGGTGCCCACTCATGGGTTGGGTGGCCTAGGACTTGTCTTGGGCAGGCAGCAGCTGGGCTGGAGAACCATAAGATCCTGCAACACAAAGGGGCGAGACACACTTAAGCACACAAATGAGATTTTAGGATATCAAAAGTTTCCAGCTGCTGCCCTAAAGAGCATTTTATTTGCCATCAGCAAAGCAAGATAATTTTATAGGATTACTCCCTTGAAAGAGAAAATTATTTGGAGAATTAACAAGAACAACAAGAAACGAGTGTTCCCAATGCAGCTGTAAAACTCTGCAGCCACCAGCTGATTCCAGCAGCAGCAGAAACTCCCACCACAGCAGTGAGTTGTGTTACACACTGGGGCACAGCCAGTCCCCTCACTCCTCTCCCAGGACAGCAGGTGACACCACTCAGGTTATCAAGTGACAGCACTAAAAACTGTACCAATACTGAGAAGTCTTAAGTTAAATTAGTTTGGAGCAGCTTTGTCTCAGTGGTGATGCTGAACAACCACCTAAAAACAGTTACACACTGGGTTCTTTCAGATTTATGTTCATTATTTCAGTTTTGCTGTAGCTTTTTTCCTCTCAAAATTTAACCCAGCTCATTGTCTGTTCAACTTTCAAGATACACAAGAAACATGCAGGACCTGGAGAGCTTTAGCTAGCCAGAGACAGCATGAAGCAGCTGTGAAAAGAAAATAGAGGGTGAGGAACAGCTTTTTCAGCACAAACAAGGACCCTCACACTGTTCCATCTCCCTTGAAAGCAGGTGACCAGATAGATGTAACTCTCCACAAGAAGCAGAGAAGAAGCAGTAGAGAAAGGAGACTAGTAAGAGTTTGCCATTTATCTGTAGGAGACAACCAGAAAAAAAAAAAAAAAAAAAAAGGAAGAAAACCAGGTTGTAGTCTAGCAAATAAAGCAGAGAAAGGAAGAAGACAAGAGAGCTCCAAAGCCATCTGTACTGCACAGGTAGAGAAAACAAGCTGTGCCAATCAAAGGTCACCACTGGCCTAAGAACAGGTGCTCTCAGCTCCACTCTCCACACCCTCAGCAAGGCAAATTCCAGCAGTGAAAAGCCATCTCAGGCAGCCCCGTCAGAGGGAGGAGAAGGTGGCAAGGCCGTGGCTGTGCTCGATAAGCTCGGGAGGAAGCAGAGCTGCACCTCTGCAATCACCAGACCAGACTTAGTCACCGCGGAGGTCCCTGTAGGTGTTGCCCCGTATGACCAGAAAAATTAGTCCGAGTGCATTAAACTGGCCTTTTCCCTCATCCTGAGGGGATGAGCCAGGGGGGAAACAGCCCAGGAGCGCCTCGTCCTCCAAAACAAACGCCCGGCCCAGCTGCCGCGGGACTGTCATGGGGCCTGGCAACACCCGGCCGGGGAGGGCCCAAGGCACCCCTGGCCCCGCCGACACTTCGCCCCCGCCCACGGCGCAGCCCGGGCCCCCCGGACACCGGCCCGGCACGGGCCCGGGCCTAGCCCCACATCGGGGCCCTCCCCGCTCCCCCAGGACTCCCGTCCGGCCGGGGGGAAACCCGTGCAGACCCCACCGCGCCGACGCCGGGACACCCCCGGCATTACCTCCTCTCCCCGCACCGGGCGGCGCTTTTTTTACGCCCCTTTTGCGACGGCCGGAAAGGAGGCAGCGCGCGCCGGGGGCGGGGCCGGGGCGGCGCGAGGACGGCGCGGGAGCGGCTGAGGTGAAGGGGTGGGGGGACCCAAACCCCAAACCCGCATCGCTCCCACCCCTGCCACCTCCCCCAGAAACCCCTCAACCTCTCCTT
>VZRQ01007135.1:362837-382618 GCA_013397975.1 Machaerirhynchus nigripectus
CTGCCCCCCTGTCAGCCCCAGTGACCCACATCGCCGTCCCTGCTGCCCAGTGACCCCCCACCACATCCCCAGTGACCTCCCGTCACTTCCAGTAACCCCTCTGCCCTGAGGACCCCACTGAGCCCTTCTGCCCCTTCATCTCTCTGCCCTCAGCCTCCCCTTTCTCCCCTCCATTCCCTTTCCCTCCTCTCCTAAGCCTCCCTCTGTCCTGGTTCATTTTCCCTTTCCTCTCTGATCGCCCCCAGCAGCCCCACTCCCCCTGTGACCTTGCAGTGACCCCAGTCCCAGCTGTGCCGTGGGAATCTCCCAGTGGCTCTGCTCAGAGGACTCAGGTGTTTTTAGCTTCACACTGTGGTCAGGCAGGTGGGACTGGCAGGTGCTGTGGGTTCATCCTTGACATGGAGCTCCTGGATCAGCCAGAGTGCCTGCCCACTGTCAGAGTGTGCCAGGTGTCCTAAGCAGGCTTGGGGACATCCTGTGTCACAGTGTCCTGGGCCTGGCACTGTTTGGGTTGGCTCCAGGCCATGCTGTGCCTTCCCAGCCAGGGAACAGGAGCAGGGCCAGAACACGGAGACCTCCTGAAAGCTGCCCCCCAGGACTGAAAGATTTCATGGCAACTTTTTTGGTGTCTGTACCGAGAAAACACTCAAAATGAGTCACCTGTCATTACCCTGCAACAGGGACAGCAGAGGTGACACATTTCCTACTTCCTTACGTCAGTGCTTTGAGGATCAGTGACCTTTACCCGTGGCTTATCAGGGACCTGACAGGCAGTTGTGCACGTTGTTTGGGCTCAGCCCCATCCAGCCTCTCTTTGCTTAGGAAGGCACAGACAAATTCTCTGTCCTTCCCTCAGCACTGTCCACTGGACAATTTTCAGGAGACCAAAAAGGGTGTCCCTTGGTAGGGCTTTATCTCTGCCTGTCTGGCTGACAGAGCAGGGAAGAGGCAGGCTGACAATCCAGGGATCAGCAGTAATTCAGGAATTTCCCTTTTCCCCGCGTACTTCGACCATCTTTGCAGCTTTATCATTCCAAGTAACATGAACTTTCTGCCCTTGATGGTCTTGCCCACCTTTCATTTTCCTTTGGAGTTTCTATTCCACATGTTCCAGCCTGGGCAGGATGAGGATTCCTGCACTGGGAGAAACACTTCCGAGAGGGTTAAAATCTCCTTTGCTTTTGAAACACTTCCTTGACTTGCTCTTGATATTGGAAACAATCTGTGATACTCAAACTGGAGCTTAAAAAAAACCCCTTAGAACTCCAAAGTGCCTGAAGATCAAGATAAATGTTTAAGAAAATCATAGTTATATGTGAAATCGAGACTGGCCATTGCTGTTGTATAATTTGCTTGCAAAGGAGCTTATAAAAAAAAGGAGTTTGAATGTGTTTTCCTTCTCCCTATTGAAAACAATGGGACAGGACGTGGTGTTAATAATAATTTATCTCAGGACCTTGCAGCTGGCACATGGCAATTCCCTTCTGCCTCCTGGTGTTTGGAGGTGCCCTGTTCTGTGCCCAGACAGCCTGGGAGTTGGCAGGGACACAGGGCAGCTGCACAGCAGGAAGTTGGGACAGCCTGGAGTATACCATGCCCTGACTGTGCACAGGGATTTTCACAGAGTGAAACCTGTGTTGGGGATGTACAGTTGGTCCCCAGAACAGTGGGAGAACTGACTTCCAAATGGGGAGAGAGATGAAGGGAGGTAAGAACTCAGGGTAGACCTTGACTGACATAAGATAATTTAAAGGAGGAAGAATTTGCAAAATGGTTTTTAGTGTAAGGAGAGTTAGTGAGGGGTTTCTGCTGGGGAGGCAAGAGGGGCAGAGCCCAACTGGTGTTGTCAGGATGAACCTCCTGCGGGGCTGCAGATTCCTCCTGAGGGACAGCTCCGATCTCTGCTTCTCTGTGAGCAGGGACAGGACCCAAGGGAAGGGCTGGAGCTGTGTCAGGGGAGGCTCAGGCTGGAGATCAGGGAAAGATTCTTCCCCCAGAGGGTGCTGGGGCCCTGCCCAGGCTCCCCAGGGAATGAATGGGCACGGCCCCAAGGCTGCCAGAGCTCCAGGAGCGTTTGTACACCGCTCTCAGGGATGCACAGGGTGGGGTTGTTGGGGTGTCTGCAGGGCCAGGGACTGGACTGGATGACCCTTGTGGGTCCCTTCCAGCTCAGGAGATTCCATGATTCTGCCAGCCCGCAGCTATACTCTCAGTAAGCTGTGCCTCAGCAGAGCTGTGGGGTGTGTCTGAAGCTGCTCTTTGTGCCAGACCACATGAAAATAGTGATAAGTCATGTGCAGGGCCCAGCTCTGGGCTCGATGACTGCTCAGGGTGCAGAGATGCCCAGTCCTGACAGTGAAGGCTCCTCTGCAGCCCAGCTTGCTTTGAAGCAGACAGTGCTGATGAGCTGCCTGTGTGGACATGTTTATTTTGTAGTAAGGGCACTATCCAGGGAGAAGTTGGGAATAGCTGTTCTGCTTTACTAAGGTTGTCCTAGCCCAGGTAAATCAGTCTGCACAGGCATGTAAATACCCTCAGCAGGTGGAGAATCTGCATTGTCTGTGAGCTTCATCCCTACAGAGCTTCAGCCCTTCGACATCCCCAAGGCAGTGCCCCAAACCTGTGAGGGGAGAAGTCAGGAGTTATGGAATGTCTGATTGAATGGACAGGCTGGATCCATGGCCAAGGCCAACAGTGAAAGAGTCAACAAGACCAAAGCTGGGTTCTGCCCTTGGGTTACAACAATCCCATGGAATGCTCCAAGCTGGGGCAGGAGTGGCTGGAAAGCTGGGAAAGAATTTGGGAGTCCTGGTGACAGAGGCTGGACATGAGCCCAGGTGGGCAAATAGGCCAATAGCACCTGGGCTGTCACAGCTATGGTGTGTCCAGAAGGCCCAGTGTGGTGACCACCCCCTGTGCTGGCACTGCTGGGGCACCTCCAGTTCTGGGGACAGCTCTGGGCCCCTCTTGACAAGAGACACTGAGGGGCTGGAGCATGTCCAGGGAAGGCAATNTCCAAGGCAGAGATGGAGTCACCACCCCTGGAGGGATTTAAAAGCCATGGATATGGCACTTGAGGACGTGGTTTAGTGGTGGCCTTGGCAGTGCCAGAGGAACAGTTGGACTCGATGATCTTAGAGGCCTTTTCCAACTTAAATGATCCTATGAAACTCAGGTTGCTCCAGCCCCTCTCCTGCCATGTATTTAGCATTGCGCCAGCAGGACATTGGGATGTGTGTCCACAAAGAAATGGGAAGTCTCCGTGTTGTGTTCCCTTCCTGAGGTGAAAGCCATGGTCTTAGGCACTGGTTTTAGTTGCATTCACTTCATCTCTTGAAAGCTCCTCAATTCAAGTTAAATTGTTGCGTAGACAACTCCTAAAATCAAAGAGCCTTAAACACCAGTTTTTCTTCATTTCTACCACCCCACCACACACAAGCTTCACTCCTTAAACCACTTGGAACACAGGAAAAACATCCTGGGGCAAGCCAACAGTCTTAATCCTGTGTCCAGTCAGCAGCAGTGACTAATACAAGGTGCTAAGAAGAATAAACAAGGCAAGAGGTACAGAAGTACTTCACATCTTGCTTATTTTCCTTTATATCTCAGAGAGTCAGAAAAATGAAGCGAACGTGGAGCTTCAGCAGAAAAATGACCTTGGATTCCCCTTAGTGACATGTCCTCTGGTGCCCTTTTTCTCAGGTACGTGGAATGTGGTTGGTTGCCTTGTTTGCAGAGGAAAATGTTAGCTCAGAAAAAAATTTAAGGCACTATGAATATTTAAATGTGAAAGGAAAAGTATATTCAGACTGACTGCTTGGAGTTGGGAATTACATACCCAGGCACATAACATTTGTAACAGAGAATGTCATGCAAAATCTGCATTTCTCTTTCAAATTCCCAATTTACTCATACTAGAGATGGGATTGTAAAGTTACAGTCATTACTGCATTGCAGTCTTAAAATCATCATCAGATGGCAAACTTTATATTTAGCTTAAAAATGGGCAAGAAATCGGGCAACTTGAATTCTGTCAATCTGTTCTTATTCACTACATCTCCTGTTAAACACCTTTACCTGCTGCTAACCAGCTTCCTCACAAGCAGCTGAACCTTCACCTCTACAAGGCTGTAGTTGTCCATTCTATGCAAGGGTTATGAAGGTTGACCAGCTCTGATCTCTTGCAAGATTCACCCACTTTTGTTTCAACTTTTTTTCCTGCCATGAGACTTTCTAGTCTTAGTACTTCCTCTTTCTTCCTTTTGTCTTCCTCCTTTCTTTCAGCCTCTTGCACCTCAGGCCATGCCCTTCTAAAACCTCTCAGTGCTGTACTTCCTTCTAATTTGTTTCAACATTATTTTGCTTTTCTCACATACAAATCTTTGCCTGGATGCCCTTGGATGTGCACTCTTCATTATTTGCCCTTTCTCTTTGTCCTTTTCCATATTCCATTTACGGTCTCCAGTTTTAACTACACTGAAACACTTTTTCTCCTCTTCTCTCCAGTGACCATCAGGAAACACTTTTTCCCAGTGAGGTTGACTGGCACTGGTCATCCCGGGCTGCCCATAAAAGTTGTGGTATCTTCATCCTTGGGGTGTCATCCTGCACTGCTGGCTCTGGTGGCCCTGCTTGAGCAGGGGGATGGCCCAGGTGACTTCCAGAGCTCCTTCCCCCCCCAGCCATTCTGGGATGCTGAAATAGCTCTGGTTGTGTTTGAAGCTAGTAGCAAATTACTTCCATTTTGCAGCAATAGTAGGGAGGAATCACAGTTCTCTCCATGTGGGCTCACCAGGGTGGCACAGCTGCACCTTCTTGCTCTTAGAGAACTGAGGTGAGACACAGATTTGCTGTCAGGCTGGGATTTAGGGAGCTGGACAGTGTGAGTACAGAGTCATCATTTCACTGCACTGCACACGGATCTTTTCCTCCCACCGGTAAAACAGCAACTGCTGTGAGTAACCCTTGAGTTTGAAGGTTGTGATTGGTAGCAGTGAACTCAGCGGAGAGCTCGTGAAGCCAGGATGGATGGAGCTCAGTAACCTGCTCCAGTGAAAGGTGCCCCTACCCTGTTAATATTGGTATTGTTATTATTGATATTACAATCCATGGGAAAGTTCTGATTNAAAGTCGTTTTCTGTCCTACTCTGTGAAGTACCTCAGCTTCTCCTTGGCAATACCCAAATCTAGACAGGATGGGAGGAAGAGATGTGGGGAAATGGAGCTGTTAGCTCAACATTAATGCAGTGAGCTCAGGAAACCCCCCGTGCTTTGAGAGAGCCCATCAGCATCTTTGTGGAGAGACAAGGAAATGAGTCTCTGAAACAGAGAGGACTCAGAGTGGAAAATAAAACCTATGTGTGTGCAACTACAGGCTGGCAGGGTTAGATGGGAACATGGGATATTCCTCCCTGGGAGGGTGGGGAGACCCTGGCACAGGGTGCCCAGAGCAGCTGTGGCTGCCCCATGCCTGGGAGTGTCCAAAGCCAGGTTGGACAGAGCTTGGAGCAATGTGGGATGGTGGAAGGTGTCCCTGCCCATGGCAGGGGGTGGAACAGGATGGGCTTTAAAGTCCCTTACAGCCCTGGGACTCTATAACAGATGTTGACTCACACAGCCTGACAGGGAGTAATTGAGTGCAGGTATTAAAGTAATTTTGGGTCATTTCCTCCCGCTAATTGTTAGTAGAAGCTGGAGGCTCCACCACAGCCACCATCAGTTGCAGTGTCAGTGCATGTCATGTTCTCTGTCAGCTCACTCTGCTGACCTAGTGTTGTGACACAAGGCTGAGAAGAAAATGGAGTCACTTACTCATAGTGACCCAATTGACCTTTTTCTGGCAGCAACAAATCCAAGCCACCTAGTAAAATGACAGTGCTGGTTTCTAATGATCCTCTAAGAATTTCAGAATTAACATTTCCAGAATTAATTCTGCTTATTTATGATTTCTTCTGTGAAGTCAGTGTTCACTTTGAGTTTGTAGGAGAGGACTGAAAGCAATATCAAATTGCTGTATGGGAAGCAGCCTGGCTAAAGGAAAGCAAAACTTCAGACATCTCATAGTAAAATCCTAGTAAACCTTTGAGAATCTCAGTAAACCTTTGAGAACTCTCAGTAAACCCTTGAGAACTCTCAGTAAATTTGAAAATCTCAGTAAACATTTGAGAACTCTTAGTAAACCTTTGCATTTCGTTCTTCACAGTGTCTGGAGGTAGAAGTCAGCCCTGAAATGTGGTGGTTCCAGCAAGGCCTCTCATTCCTGCCCGTGGCTCTGGTTGTGTGGTCAGCAGCATCATTTGTGTTTTCCTACATTACTGCAATTGTCCTGCACCATGTTGACCCTTTGGTGCCCTACATCAGGTCAGTGATGTCCACCCTGTGTCAGAGCACTGAACTGACCCCACTCCTGTGAATTCTTCCCAACTCCAGACTTAAATAGCAGTTCTTACCCAACAGCTCCAATTCTAAAGTTACTGTTTAAAGCCATTATATATATAGTTATAGGTGATACTAAACTGAGAGAGGGGAAATTCAGATTAAATGTTAGGAAGACATTCCTTCCGTATGAGGGTGGGGAGGCCCTGGCACAGGGTGCCCAGAGAAGCTGTGGCTGCCCCATGCCTGGAAGTGTCCGAGGCCAGGTTGGAGCACCCTGGGATAGTGGAAAGTATCCCTGGTTGGAATGAGGTGAGCTTTAATATCCCTCCCAACCCAACCCATTCTGGGGTTTGTGTGTTACTCTATTTAAAGGTGTCTGTTTTTGTGCAAAACTCTAAGCTTTGGCTCTGTGAACATACCCTTAAAATGATGATGAACAAGGGAACTGGGGGTGCCTCACCACACCCCTGCTCAGAGTGAAGCCTCTTGCTGTCACCAGGTTTGTTGCACCAGTAAATCCATACTAAAATCTACGTTGCCAACTGTATTCCATCAAGGCTGATACATATAACTCAAGCTTTGCTCTTCCAGTTTTCCACGTTCTTCATTTTTCTGATTTTAATCCTTTTTATTCATCTTTCATGGAATCCAGATCGATATGAAAGGAACAGTTACTGCGAGTATGATCATTCCCTGCTCCAAGGCTGGCTTGTCTTTACCGTGGTGATTTCTACAGCTCTAAAACCAGCACAGCATAGTTGGACTAATGAAAAATTCAGTGAAAAACATCTGGGAGGGGTTTTTTTACCTTTCCTTTGTAGACTGAAATAAGTAAAGTTGTGTTGGAAGTATTTTTAATATCGATATAGATAATATAGAATATGTATCACTCCATTTATCTTTTCCAGTGATACAGGGACAATACCACCTGAAAGATGCTTATTTGGGATCATGTTAAATGTTTCAACCTTCTTGGGTGAGTACAGAAAGCTGTCCTTGGTGAGCTGCAGGCAGTTCTGGAATGCAACAGCTTTAAACAAGTTAATTTCCTTCTACAGATCATTAAACAGCCCGGAATTCTCACTCAAAAACTAAATACTGAGCAATAAATCTCAATTCTCTTAAGCAATGCAAAGTGTGTGTCAGGGATGTTATCCACGAATTGCCAGTATGGCAATTGCGGATTCTGGAAGGACAAGAAATGCATTAAAAAAACTAACAGAAAAGTAAAAGCAATAAAAATGCAAATTCAAGGCAGTCACCTTACCTGTGCTGCAACAGTTGAGGCGGGGGAAACAACCTACTATGGCTTTTAAATGAAATAGATCAGAAAAACCTATTAATCTGACTTGTTTGCCATTATATTATTTCAAGTTTCACTTCCAGCCTTTCAGCTTTCCTATTTCAGTGTGCCCTAAAAAATTCTTGTATTTTAAGAGTTGCTTCTGTCACTCAGCATCTTCCCAGGTAAACAAGGACACTGCTCCCCAGCAGGAATCTTACTGCCTGTGGCTCTCTTTGGCAGGGATGGCCACCATGTACGTCCGGTACAAACAAGTGTCTGCCCTGAGCCCAGAAAAACCCAAGATCCTCAGGCTGAATAAGCTGGGCCTCATGCTGGGATGGATGAGCTGTTTTGGGCTCTGCATTATTGCCAATTTCCAGGTTTGTGCTCTGCCTGCACTGCTCTGCTCCTGCCAGAGCTGTGTCTGTTCTGAGATACCTGATAAACTGGGGATTTACAGAAAGCAGCTTTCCATGGCAAACTGCTTTTTTGTCAAATTCTCTACAGAGACGGTTAAAAAACATAAGGTTTTGCTTATAATTTGTTAGTTACTCTTTATTTGCTTTGGCACTTGCGAGCAACTGTTCATGACATTTCAAAACATTCATAACTCCCAAGCTTTGCAGAAGCCACACTTGGATCTCCTTCCAGGCGGGCTGAAAGCCTGAGATCCAGGTTGAAAGCCCACAGTTGTGGCTCAGGAGAATCAGGTATCAAATAATAAAAACTTGTCACAGCTAGAAGTAAAGCCAACAATACCACCCAACCCCACAAGCCCAGCTCTGGAAAACCTGGCCTCTCGGGGGGATTTTCCTTCAAACCTTCTCAAATTCTTGAAAATTCTGCAATGTTAATTCTTCTAATCTTCTCTATCCCAGAGTCTCTATTTTTTTTTTCTTCCCAGTACTTTCCACTCCAAAAAACCCAAATCTGGTATTCTCACCCATCACACCATGAGCAGGTCCCCATCATTGGCTTTACATGCCAGGTGATTGTATAACTGCCAGCCTTGTTACAATAATTACCTGATGGATTTAGGGGCTCTGTTGTGGTGCCTGTAACCACCACAGGCTGCCATGTCACCTTGGGCTCCTGCTGGATTAGGGACAGGGAAAACCAAAGAGGAAAAGCTCAGGGAAAGCTCCGCCTTTTCCCTAGTGCAGCTCCCCAAGTGCATCAGCAGCCTCTGTCTTAGAAACCTCACCACTCTCATTCGAAGCATTTTTTCTTTTGGAGGCCTCAATCTATTTACTATTTTCTAGACCCCTCAGAGGTCCCAGCCTCCCATTCCACACCCACCAAGGAGAGTCCTCCAGGCTCTGCTCAACTCCGTGAGCAGAGTTCCCTCCACTGCCCCTCAAGAAAGGGTTTTTCTACTTTCTCTGGATTTCACGACAATCAAAACCCAGGAGGTGCATGTTAATTTGATAACAGTTTGTGTAACATTTAATCTTGAGCAAAACAGGAGTTCGAAGTCATGCCCCTGCATATCCCAGGGATGCTAAAGACTGATTTAAAGGCAAAAGGAGCTGAATCCCCCTGAAATCCACTGGTGATTGAAGACCCCAAAGTGTAAAAATAGAGAATTTCTATTTGCTGACATGTACCTGCACAGCACATGATTTTGGAGCACACACCTTTGCAACCTGCTTATTTCATAAATAGAAATTCTCAGTGTGGATGCAGCACTTAAAATTCATTCCTGCTCAGAAAGTGCACAAGGAAAAGCTTGATCTTAAGAGTTACTGAGTAAGATACGCAGACAACCTCATGTTTTAGGGCAGAAAACATCTGCACGATTGGGGTGCAGGAGGCTGCCAGGCCTTGCCTTGTGCAACAGGTCAGATGACACATTTTGTTCTCTGTCTGGGTCCTGTGCTAAGCTGGGGATGAGAAGAAAGGACAGAACACACGCTGGTTTTCAAGGCATATATTTTAATAATAAATTTTTTGTTGGGTTGGTTTTTTTGGAATATCTTCTAGTTGTAGTTATTTTTGCTATTTGACAGTTGGTTCTCCTGGTGGTGTTTTTAAGTATTGCTGCTTGATTGAACCTTGTTCCCTCAGAGTATTCCAAGATACTAATTTGACAAACAATCTTTATTCAAACCAGAGTTCATTCAGAGAAATGCAGAACCTCATTATTTTTAATCCAAAATCAGGTACTAGAATTGTGTTGTCTGTCCTGTATTCCATAATCTTTCATAGATGCACAGGTTCCTGGGGTAGAAATTTCACTCCCATTCCCTGCCCACCTGCAGGGATTTTCTCACCTGGTTCCTGTGATATTGTCCCTTTAGGAGAAGAGCTCTCACAAATTCCTGTAGTGAAGGTACAGCTGTAACCTGTAACTTCACCACAAGAACTTAACAAAAGCAGAAATTCCAGAGGCTGGCAGGTTCTGGCTTCCAGACATCTCCCAATGGGACTTCCAAGAAAAGTCTCCTGAGGACTGGCACAGTCCAGAACTGCTTAGCTCGGGATGGGAGAAGGTCACTGAGGGGGTGGATGCCAGAGGTTTACAGAAGAAAATTAAACCAGGTTTTCACAGGCAGCACTTTCTTTCCCTAGAAATGCATCCTGTACTACATCCACGTGCTGGGAGCCTGCCTGACCTTCGGGGTGGGGTCCATTTACATGCTGGTTCAGACTGTCCTGTCCTACCTGATGCAGCCAGAACTTCACAGCAAAGACATCTTCTGGGCTCGCCTGGCCGTGTTCCTGTGGAGCTGTTCCAGCATCCTGAGCAGTATCCTTTGCCTGGGCAGTGGCACCAAAACCCAGCAGCCTCCAGAGAATATACACCTACTTGAACTGAACCACCACCATGTGCCACAAGAGGCCATCCTTGATTGTACAGCCTATAGTGTGCCTTGTTCTGTATTCCAGCCTGGGAATTTCAGGGAAAATTACTAATCCCTTTAATACTTTTAATATCCCCCCTGGATATTAAAAAAAAAAGGTAAGAGGGTTGGTTACCACCCTCTCTCCTCCCCTTTCCTACTGCACACCAGAGACTGAAAATAGGACAAATAAGAGTTTATCCCCAAGATGTCTGATTAAATAAGGAAAGATGGGGCCGAAGGGTGGTCCTTTGGATGGTGCTTAAGGGATGGGTGGTTTCAGTGGGGGGAAAAAACTAGGTAAAATAAAATAAAAGTGTGTCCCTGAGTACAGGAATGGTGTAGTGTTAGAGTTGGATACAACTAAAAAAGAAACCCAGAATGTAGCACAAGAGGAAATATTCTAACAAACCATGTGGAGCAGGGCTGGCTGTGCCAGCTGGCTCCGAAGCAGGGATGATGTGCTGGCACTTTCCAGAGAGACAATTCTGGAGCACATTTCAAGGGTGTGTCAGCGGGGCTTTGACCTCTGATCACCTCCCTGCCCTTCCTGCAGTTCAAAATACAAGATATTTCTGACTGGCATTCCCTACCACCTTCCCTCAGCATCAGAATCCATCATCCGCCTTTAGCTCTGAATTCCAAGTGCTGGAAGCAGCTGTGGGGTTTAGAGAAAGAGAGAAACACAGAATGGTTTGGGTTGGAGGGACCTTCTAATCCTGCCCTCTCGCAGTGGGAACCCATTCCCATTTATCCATATATTTATATACCAAATGTGGGCAAACCCACCCGGAAATAGAAGCCTTTTTCCTCTCCAGAATCGTTGACACAGTCAGGAAACTGCACCAGAACAGTTCCCCTGCTCACCACAACGGACCTGAACATTTGACTTAAAAATCAAACTCAGTTTTTGTGTCAAACAGGACAACAACACCAAAGCTTCTGAATTCCAGAGTCACAAGTTGCAAAACCCATTGCTTAAACACTGTCCCATCTGCAGCTGTATCCAGGCCACTGATTTAATCCCCACCAATCCCACTTATTTCCAGGCTGGCAAGCCAATACCAACACTAAACCATATGTCCCATTTCCCAAGGTTGGAGCATCTCACTGGGCTCCCATCCCTGCTGCTGCAGGATTATAGAATCTGCAGGAGTCAGAAGTGCTGGGACAGTGGGACATAGGCTTGTTATCCATCATGAAGGACCCTCACCTGCTGAGGGGGTTTGGCAGATAGCAAGGAAATAACCCAAGAAACTTGGAGGATTGTTGTACCTAACAGAAATTTTTGGTATTAGCAAACAAGATTTTCAGCTTTGACTAGTGAGGAACCAAACTGGGGGGAAACTAAAATAGAACAATATGATCTGCTGCAAGTTAGGCTCCTCTTACAGATGCCAAAAGACCACAAACCTCAAGTCTGTAGAGGTTTTTGTACCAATGTGGTCTAACCAAAATTATAGGGAAGTTGTAGAAATAATGATGTGTATATATAGAACAATGAAAGGGGAAGAAAAGGGAAATTATTGTTCTAATAAGTTCTATTGTTCATAGTGTAATAAGGGAAAGATGGGGACAGGGAGAAGGCTGCGGCCTTGCGTGAAATGGTTGTAACAGGTACTGGAAGACAGAAGGAAATGTATTTTGTGTCAGCTCTGGGGTCACAGCAGGACCAGGGCAGTGCCCACCCCCCGTGCTGGCACTGCTGGGGCACCTCCAGTCCTGGGGACAGCTCTGGGCCCCTCCTGACGAGAGACACTGAGGGGCTGGAGCATGTCCAGGGAAGGCAATGGGGCTGGGGAAGGGTCTGGAGCCCCAAGAGCAGCTGAGGGAGCTGGGGGGGGCTCAGCCTGGAGCAAAGGAGGCTCAGGGGGGCCCTTGTGGCTCTGCACAACTCCCTGACAGGAGGGGGCAGCCGGGGGGGTCGGGCTCTGCTGCCAGGGAACAGGGACAGGACAAAGGGAAACAGCCTCAGGCTGGGCCAGGGGAGGTTCTGGTTGAATATTGGGGAAAATTTCTTCCTGGAATGGGTGGTCAGACCCTGGCACAGCTGCCCACTGAAGGCCGTGTTTGTGCCAGGAAGTCCAGCCTTGTTCACCACCAAAATTAATCTTTCACATCAGGAGGCTCTTGATGTTTAATGTCATTAACCAATGAAGAAGTTAATATTTAAATCCTATGAAAATCGGGTTGTCTATAAATTAATGATCTGTTTCATTTGTTGTGTTGCAGGAGCACTTTTTTAGGTACCTTCCCTCTGTAGGTTGAAGATGTTGAAAAAGTGACATCAAACACACAAGAAAGATCCAGGTCTTGGATTAAATGGGGGATCATTGCCACATGGGGTGAAATCCAAAGCAGTTCTCAAACCATGATGAGGAGGGAAGCAGAAAAGCCAAAAATGCTCTTTGCTGCAGGTGATACAGAATTCCAACCTGTGGCCCACAGCAAGAATTCAAGGTGGTTGAGACATTGAAAAGCCATCAGAGAAAGAGATCTAGACTTTTATTAAGGTGGGAAATGCCAGTAAAATTAAATTAAAATGCTCAGTAAGTGCTCACATATGATCATAGCTTAAACACTTACATGAGGGCGCTGTATTTGATCAGAGGAATAACGAGAAGCAGCACACAGAGAACAGAAATAATGGATTTAGGTTCAAATTAACCTTTTCACGTGACAATAACCAGTGGGTTGGGACAAGCTACAGGTTGAAGGGCACGATGTGAACAGTCTATGGCACCATTACTGCTCCTCAGGCTGAGACCTCACAGCCCCAGCTCGACACAGTCTGCAAGTTCCATGTTCCTCATTCTTGACCTTGAATCTTCCTTAACCTCTTCCCTCAGTGTTTGTGTCCTCGGTTGTGTTGTACAGTGGCCTCTATGGACAAAACCTGGTGCAGAAGCTGCACTGGGACCCCCAGGAAAGAGTAAGTGATTGGGAGGGGAAATGGAGACCAAATCCATCTGGATTTGGAGGGACAGGTGGGAACTTCCTGCAGCTCACCACACGGACTGGGGTGGGAGAGGAGAGAGCTGTGCCAGCCAAACCAGCCGCAGCTCCTTGGAATCGGGATCCCAGACTGGGGTGGGTTGGGAGGAACATTAAAGCCCATCCAGTGCCACCCCCTGCCATGGGCACGGACACCTCCCACTAGCCCAGGTTGCTCCAAGCCCCATCCAATCTGGCCTTGGACACTTCCAGGCATGGGGCAACCACAGCTTCTCTGGGCAACCTAGACCAGTATTTGCTGAAGTTCTGATCTCACAAAACTGTTGGATCTTCAAGTGTAATAAATCCCTCCTGCATCTTGAGGAGGGCCTTGAACATCCCTGCTCTTTGTTAGTTGAGCTCTGGATTGAGCCTTCAGGTTTTGCAGGTGGGTATTAAATTCCCAGTGGGCATCATCCCAGTTGGAGCAGGCGCTTTCCTGGTCATTCTCATTCTTCAGTATTTCATTCTTGGAGATTCCAGATGCAATAAGGGATTTTGGTCTCCAGTGGGAATAGTTGTGGATGCAGGATCTTACATAGCATGTCACAAGTCATAAGCCATCCTTGCGCCACTGCAGGTCTCAGAGCAGTTTTCACACGGATTTTTTCCCCTCTGTAACACAGGGCTACACCCCCCACATCATCAGCACTGTCTCCGAGTGGTCGCTGGCATTCTCCTTCCTCAGCTTCTTCCTCACCTACATCCGTGACTTCCAGGTAGAATGAAGTTAATGTTCTCTGTTTCTGAATTGCCCGGTGTGCTGCAGCTGGGCAACCTTAGATTTTATGGAATCATGGAATCATTTTGGTCAGCGAAGACCTTTAAGGTGTTGGAGTCCAGCTGTTAACCCGGCATGGATCAGTCACCAGTGCTGGAGACTCATGAGCAGCTCTAAGTGACCCCCATAGATTCTGTCCCTGCTGTGTCACCACAGCTCCAGCACCAGGCTGGCCTTAACTGGCCAGACCTGTCACAGCCACAGGGGCCTTTTACTCCAGGACATGGCAAATGATGGAGCCAGTCCAGAGCACAGCTTGGAGCCAGGCACGTGGTTCTGAGCTGATCTGTTGGTGTTTCCAAAAATCTTTGGTGTTTCCACTGCCCACTGAACTTCCCAATGCCAAGGCAGTGAGGAGCCACTCATGGGGACTCCCTTTCCTTTCCCTCCACAGAAAATCTCCCTGCAAGCCGTGGTCAGCCTGCAGGGCCAGACCCTGCACGAGGGCCCACGGAGCTTCAGGGCAGAGGAGCAGGCACTGCTTATAGCGGGGAGCATCTGATGGATGGAGAAAACTCAGCAGAACTCAGGAATTTAATAGCAATAACAGCTGAAATTTCTAAACATCTATTTTATATATATAAAAAAGTATGAAGTGATTGTCTTGTACTTGACATCAAGGGCTTTGCCATTAACCCACAGCAATGCAAATGTTACCAGTACTGTGAATGAGTCTGTGACATTTCTACATTTTCCAATGTCATGAAGGATTAAATGAAGGTTATTAATGAGTTGTGTCTCCTCATCTCTTCCTCCACACCCAGTTTGACCTCCCTCACCCTCCTTTCTCCAGTGTTCCTCAGGCCAAATCCTTTTGATGGCGGAGCCTCCAGCCTCACCTCTGCTCCCCTTGGGCCCAGGGGGCTGATCCATGCCCTGCACTTTGGGCCAGATGGGATGGACCCCAAAGTTACCCCATCCTTTGAGCAGCCCATAGGGAAAAACCTCTTCACACCACAGCCTGCTCTGGAGGTCAAGAGGCAGCTGAGCAGCTCCATCCTGCTGGCAGGGCAGCCCTGTGCTGGCTCTGGAGACAAGTGACAGGGAGCAGCAGGAACCACACAGCCATGGAATCCCAGAAGGGTTTGGAAGGGACCTTAAAGCCCATCCCATTCCACCCCCAGCCATGGGCGAGGACACCTTCCACTAGACCAGTTTGTTCCAGGCCCTGTCCAACCTGGCCTTCTCTCCATGCCTCTCGGGGCAGTTGTTGGAGCTGGCAGGCAGGTTGACCCAGGAATTCTCATGCCAAGCGTCCCTGTCGCACAGGTGGAAGAGTTGGCCAAGGCAGCCCGTGCCCTGTTCCCTCCAGAGCCAAGAGCTGTCCCTTAACCATCCCGGCGTGCAACCCTTGTTCTCATGTCCTTGACATCCCTGGTGCTCCCTGAGAGCCTCCAACCCAAGCCAGCTGCTCCTTCCTCCGGCTGCTTCCAGCACATCCCAGAGTGCTGACAGCCCTTATTCCAACCCTATGGAGTGTCTGTGTGCCCCAGGGGCCGAGCTTCACGAGCCTCTCAGTGCCAGACACACCAGCTGGTTCCACGGTCAATCCATAGGGACAACCTCCCACACTCCACAGTCACGCCCAGACTGAGCCAGAAGCCTTAAGAACAAACATCTCGAATTCCACCAAAGTACAGCAGATAAAGGAGATATTTGATTGCACACAGACCTACCAAGTACATCCACAGCTGCCTCTGAGCCCTGCTTGGCAGGAATAGCTCAGCTCCCTTCCCAAGTTATTGCTCAAGGCTTGTATGTGAGCTCCAGCACATTTCCTCCCACACCAGAATCCCTTATGTTGGCATCTTCCCTTCCTGGAGGGGCAGGCAAAGCACCAGGAGAGGAATTAATCCAAGCTGGAGGCCTCCTGGAAATCCCAGCAGTTCCCTGGGCAGCTTCTTTCTCCTGGATTTAAATGGGATGTCTCTATCCCTGTTACTGCCTTTCCAGCCTGATTCAGCCAGAGTTCAGACAAGCCACAGGGTGAAAACAACCTTTGGGGCCAAAAGCTGCCAAACTACTAAGGGCAGTGGGGTGAGAGGACAGGTGGGTGTGACTAACATGGAGTCACAGAGAACCCTGGGCTCTACGGCCTGGGAAGCTTTCCCAAGTACTGTATTTTAGCTGCTGCTGAATCCTTAGGGATCCCAGCCGCCCTGGAGAGCTGCACACTTGGCCACACACTTCCTAAGCAGGGAATAGGTAAAACCCAGCTCCTGATTAACTGCTCTAATGTAGAAAATGTGATGTTTCAGCTGAGAGAATCCTTTGCCTCCCTCAAGGCTCATTAGACAAATGGTTTAAGCAGGAGATGGTCCCAACAGTGATGGGATCCCTGTGGAGAAGGAGGAAGAGAGCTCTTTGCCTGGTACGATGGGAGGAGAAGGAAAAACCCCAATTGATTCATTCATGTAGCTCTCAAGGAGGCTTTAGAAGGCATCTGCCTGCTCACAGGGCTTTCCTCACCTCCCCTTCACTGCTTTTTCCATGGATCGCTGTGAAACATGGAGAGGTCGTTCCTGACAACAGACATTCAACGTGCTGCTCCCAGAAGCAATTCCTGCCCCAGAGAGCAGGAATTTCTCTGTAATTTAATGTCACTGTGATGAGCCAGCCAGGGCAGACTGAGGTTTAGGTTGGACATTAGGAAAAATTTCTTCCCCGAAAGGGTTGTCCAGCCCTGGCGCAGCCGCGCAGAGCAGTGGTAGGGTGAACCATTCCTGGAGGGATTTACAAAAACCATGTGGATGTGGCACTTGGGGGACATGGTTAATGGTGGCCTTGGCAGTGCTGGGGAACAGGTGGACTTCGTGATCTCGGAGGGTTTTTCCAACCTCAAAGATTCTGATTTCACTGCCCAAACCAGTACATT
This sequence comes from Machaerirhynchus nigripectus, assembly GCA_013397975.1. NCBI lineage: Eukaryota > Metazoa > Chordata > Aves > Passeriformes > Dicruridae > Machaerirhynchus > Machaerirhynchus nigripectus. Next base: position 379,994 of record VZRQ01007135.1, read on the forward strand.
CCTGGGTTTACAGTTAAACCCCCCCAAAGCCCCTCACTGCTTCCCCACCAGCCCAGCACCACATGCTGGGTGGGATCTGCAGATCCATGGAAGTTCAGCCTCAGAGCATTCAGCTCTTCTCTGATTAACAACCTCCTCAATCCCAGGAAAACCCTTTTCCTGCTCTCTCGCCCTTTGCTAAGAGACAGGGATGAGCAGCACCAAGGAGCAGCTCCCTGCTCCCAGCTGCTCCAGAGTTACACACCCCCAGTGAATCCCTGCCTTTCCCCCTTCTCTGCAGCCCCACCAACAGAGTCATGATCCAGGGTCTGGGTTGGGTCCCACCTCCCATAGAATCATCATGGTTGGAAAACACCTTCAAGATCATCCATCCAAGTCCACCCCACACTGCCACTGTAGCCCCATAACCTCTAAATCACATCAACCAGCAAGATCCAGACACCCTTTGAACAACTCCAGGGATGGTGCCTCCACCAGCTCCCTAGGCAGCCCCTTCCAATGCCTGACCAGCCCAGCACTGAACAGACATATGGGGTCCATTGACACACCAGAATTGCCCTGACCAGCCCCCCAGGAGCCTCCGCACACACTCATGACCCATGAGCTCCATGTGAGCCCAAACTGGAACATCCAGCCCTGGCCTGGGCTGTTGTGGGTGGCCCTGGTTCAGCTCTGCCCCAGGATTTATTCTGTGGACAGTCCTCAGATCTCAATTCACAGAATCCCAGGATGATTTGGGTGGGAAGGGACATTAAAGATCATCTCATTCCACCCCTTGCCATGGGCAAGGACACCTTCCACTAGCCCAGGTGACTCCAAGCCCTGTCCAACCTGGCCTTGGACACTTCNGCTGCTGTTGGGCCTCAGGGCTGGAGGCAGCTCTGCAGGTGGGGCCTCACCTGAGCAGGGCAGAGACGCAGAACCCCCCCTCCCCTGCTGCCCACACTGGGGGCTCAGCTGAGGGCTTGCGGAGGTTCTGGACTGGGGCATGTCCAGGTCTCACCCACCAACACCCCCAAGTCATTCTCCCAGGGCTGCTCCATCTGGTCTGGATTCATCCCAGGGTCACCCTGACCCAGGTGCAGCACCTGGAACTTGGCCTTGTTAAGCCTCCTGAGATTCCCATGGACCACTCTTCAGCCTGTCCGGGTCCCTCTGGATGACCCTGTCCCTCAAGGGTGTCCCTGCCCCCTCAGCTCAGTGTCACCTGCTCAGGGTGCCCTCAATCCCTTCATTTGTCATTAATAAAGATATTAAATAATGCTGGTCCCAGTACAGACCCCTGAGGGACACTACTGATCCCACTACGGATCCGTGAGGCACACTACTGGTCACTGATGTCCATCAGGACTCTGAGTCTTTGACCACAACCACCTGGATGTGACCATCCAACCNCCTGACAACAGACATTCAACGTGCTGCTCCCAGAAGCAATTCCTGCCCCAGAGAGCAGGAATTTCTCTGTAATTTAATGTCACTGTGATGAGCCAGCCAGGGCAGACTGAGGTTTAGGTTGGACATTAGGAAAAATTTCTTCCCCGAAAGGGTTGTCCAGCCCTGGCGCAGCCGCGCAGAGCAGTGGTAGGGTGAACCATTCCTGGAGGGATTTAAAAAAACCATGTGGATGTGGCACTTGGGGGACATGGTTAATGGTGGCCTTGGCAGTGCTGGGGAACAGGTGGACTTCGTGATCTCGGAGGGTTTTTCCAACCTCAAAGATTCTGATTTCACTGCCCAAACCAGTACATTCCTGGGTTTACAGTTAAACCCCCCCAAAGCCCCTCACTGCTTCCCCACCAGCCCAGCACCACATGCTGGGTGGGATCTGCAGATCCATGGAAGTTCAGCCTCAGAGCATTCAGCTCTTCTCTGATTAACAACCTCCTCAATCCCAGGAAAACCCTTTTCCTGCTCTCTCGCCCTTTGCTAAGAGACAGGGATGAGCAGCACCAAGGAGCAGCTCCCTGCTCCCAGCTGCTCCAGAGTTACACACCCCCAGTGAATCCCTGCCTTTCCCCCTTCTCTGCAGCCCCACCAACAGAGTCATGATCCAGGGTCTGGGTTGGGTCCCACCTCCCATAGAATCATCATGGTTGGAAAACACCTTCAAGATCATCCATCCAAGTCCACCCCACACTGCCACTGTAGCCCCATAACCTCTAAATCACATCAACCAGCAAGATCCAGACACCCTTTGAACAACTCCAGGGATGGTGCCTCCACCAGCTCCCTAGGCAGCCCCTTCCAATGCCTGACCAGCCCAGCACTGAACAGACATATGGGGTCCATTGACACACCAGAATTGCCCTGACCAGCCCCCCAGGAGCCTCCGCACACACTCATGACCCATGAGCTCCATGTGAGCCCAAACTGGAACATCCAGCCCTGGCCTGGGCTGTTGTGGGTGGCCCTGGTTCAGCTCTGCCCCAGGATTTATTCTGTGGACAGTCCTCAGATCTCAATTCACAGAATCCCAGGATGATTTGGGTGGGAAGGGACATTAAAGATCATCTCATTCCACCCCTTGCCATGGGCAAGGACACCTTCCACTAGCCCAGGTGACTCCAAGCACTGTCCAACCTGGCCTTGGACACTTCCAGGGATGCGGCAGCCACAGCTTCTCTG
>VZRQ01007135.1:382735-399754 GCA_013397975.1 Machaerirhynchus nigripectus
CAGGGCTGGAGGCAGCTCTGCAGGTGGGGCCTCACCTGAGCAGGGCAGAGACGCAGAACCCCCCCTCCCCTGCTGCCCACACTGGGGGCTCAGCTGAGGGCTTGCGGAGGTTCTGGACTGGTGCATGTCCAGGTCTCACCCACCAACACCCCCAAGTCATTCTCCCAGGGCTGCTCCATCTGGTCTGGATTCATCCCAGGGTCACCCTGACCCAGGTGCAGCACCTGGAACTTGGCCTTGTTAAGCCTCCTGAGATTCCCATGGACCACTCTTCAGCCTGTCCGGGTCCCTCTGGATGACCCTGTCCCTCAAGGGTGTCCCTGCCCCCTCAGCTCAGTGTCACCTGCTCAGGGTGCCCTCAATCCCTTCATTTGTCATTAATAAAGATATTAAATAATGCTGGTCCCAGTACAGACCCCTGAGGGACACTACTGATCCCACTACGGATCCGTGAGGCACACTACTGGTCACTGATGTCCATCAGGACTCTGAGTCTTTGACCACAACCACCTGGATGTGACCATCCAACCCATTCCTGATCCACCTGACAGTCTGCCTGTTAAATCCATCTCTCCAATGTAAAGAAGGATACTGGGGGGAAACCGTGTCAAATGGTTACAGAAGTCTAGAAAAATGACATCTGTAGGCCTTCCCTCACCACTGATGGAGCCACTCCTGTTGAGCTTCTCATTCACCAACAGCCCCAGTTCCTTCTCTTCAGGGCTGCTCCGTTCATCCCCCAGCCTGGAATTGTGCTTGGGGTTGCCCTGATCCAGGGGCAGGATCTCGTCTTTGGCCTTGTTGAACTTCATGAGGTTCACACAATCCCCCCTCTCCAGTCCATCCAGGTCCTTCACGATACCCCATCCCTTCCCTCCAGTGTGTGACCCCACCAAACACGTCACTGTCGGCACTGTGCTGAGCGTGCCTCAATCCCACTGTCCATGTNTTCATCCCCCAGCCTGGAATTGTGCTTGGGGTTGCCCTGATCCAGGGGCAGGATCTCGTCTTTGGCCTTGTTGAACTTCATGAGGTTCACACAATCCCCCCTCTCCAGTCCATCCAGGTCCTTCACGATACCCCATCCCTTCCCTCCAGTGTGTGACCCCACCAAACACGTCACTGTCGGCACTGTGCTGAGCGTGCCTCAATCCCACTGTCCGTGTCAACTGACACAGACAGCACTGGTCCCAACACTGACCCCTGGGGACACCACTTGTCACTGGGCTCCACTTGGACATACTTTTCTATAGCTGCAGACCACAACCCTTTGAGTGCCACCATCCAGCCAATTCCTTATCCACTGAGTGTTCCACCCATCAGATCCATGTCTTTCCAGTTCTGAGACAAGGCTGTCCTGCAGAACAGTGTCAAATGCTTTGCACAGTCCAGGTAGATGATGTCAGTCGCTCTGCCCTCACCTACCAGCACTGTCACCTCGTCATACAGGGCCACCAAATTTGTCAGGCAAAATTTGCCTTTAGAGAAGCCATGTTGGTTGTCATCAATCACCTCCTTATTTTCCATGCGTCTTAGCATAGTTTCCAGAAGGATCTGCTCCATCTCCAGGCACTCAGCCTGGAGAAAAGGAGGCTCAGGGGGGACCTTCTGGCTCTGCACAACTCCCTGACAGGAGGGGGCAGCCAGGTGGGTGTTGGGCTCTGTTCCCAGGGAACAAGGGGCAGGACAAGAGGTAACAGCCCCAAGCTATGCCAGAGGAGGTTCAGGTTGGACATCAGGAGGAATTTCTTCCTGGAAAGGGCGGTCAGGCATTGGAAGGGGCTGCCCAGGGAGGTTTGGAGTCCCCATCCCTGGAGGTGTCCAAGGAATGCCTGGACATGGCACTCAGTGCTCTGGGCTGAGTGACAAGGTAGAGATTGGTCACAGGTTGAACTCGATGACACAGGTCTGACTTGATGACCTTGGAGGGCTTTTCCAACCTTAAAGGTTCTGGGACTCCCTGATTTTCCCACTGCAGATGGTTCTTCCTTCTCCCAGTCCCCGCCTTTGCCCCTGCAACTCTGGCAGTATGAATGGGTCACTTCCCAGTGGAGACTGAGGCAGAAATGTCACTGAGAAGCTCAGCCTTCTCCATGTCCCGGGTAAGCAGGTGTCCTGTTTCCTTCTGGACAGGGCCCACATTTTCCCCAGTCTTCCTTTTATCACCAGTGTACCTATAGAAGCTTTTCTGCTGCCCTTGATGTCCCTGGCCAGATTTAACTCTATCAGGGCTTCAGGTTTCCTAAGCTGATCCCTGGCTGCTCGAACAAGCCCTCTGTATTCCTCCCAGGCTGCCTGTCCTTGCTTCCGCATTCTGGAGGCTTTCTCTTTAAGTTTGTTCAGGAGCTCCTTGTTCACCCTCACAGGCCTTCTGGAGTTTTTGTCCAACTTCCTCATCCTTGGGACGTGTCGCTCCTGAGCTTGGAGGTGATCCTTAAATATCAACCAGCTATCCTGGGCCCCTCTACCCTCCAGGGCTTTATTCCATGGGACTCAACCAAGCGTATCCCTGAAGAGGCAAACTGCTTTCCTGAATTGCAGGGCTCACTGTGTGCCCTCCTGGCTGCCCTGAGGATCCTGAATCCACCATTCCATGTTCCCTCAGCCCAGGCTGCCCTTAAGCTTCTCATTCTTCACCAGGTCCTCCTTGTTGGAGAGCACAAGGTCCAGCATAGCTCCTCTCCTTGCTGTCTCTTTCACTTGGAGGAGTTTATCCTCAGCCTCCTGGATCAGTTATGCTCTGCTGTGGTCTCCCTCCAAGAGATACTGGCGTGGTTGAAGCCCCTCATGAGGAGCAGGGTTGTGAACACAACACTGCTATTGTCTGTCCAGAGCTTTATCTGATGGATGTTCCTGGTACAGACCCCCTGAAAGCCACTCCCAGGTGGCTTCCTGGGCTGCACCTGGCAATGCCCAGGTCTAGGTCAGTGCTGGGTTTGGTTACCTCAGGTTTACAGTCGGACTTGATGATCTTGAGGGTCTTTTCCAACCCAAATGATCCAATGATTCTACGTCTGGGACAGACCTCTGTGAAGGTTTGTGCATCACACAGAAGTGCTGGGGCTGTGGTGGGTCTCCAGCACAGGAGAGTCCTGGCCAGGGACTCCAAGGTGCCAGGTTTGGCTGATGTTGGCAACTTGCCCAGCACCATCTTTGCTTCCTGATCTGTTCTGTCCAGCTGCCGCTGCTCTTTGGACTCTGAAATTCCCAAAAAGTCTTCCACTGGTTCTTCCCAGGTATTTGCTTGAAGTAACAGGTTTAATTCATATCCTAAATCCATGGATTTTGTATGTACTCAGCACAGCAATCCCGGTGTGTGACGTTTTCCTGCCAGCCCAGGCTGCGCTCAGGGACGGCCACCAGTCACCTTCACTCCTGGGGTGACAGCCAGCATTCCCAGAACTCTAGTTCTTGTCACAGACTCTTCATGGATCGCGGGAGTTCAATGATGAACAAGGCAGCAAAATCCAATCCATACTGCAGATGGTGAGTCTGGACAAGGAGCAGCTCCAACAGCCTCAAGGTCCTCGGCTGCCAGAAACCCTTTTGCTCCTCTTGGCACAACTTTCCCCCATCAGCTCATCAAGAGGCTTCTCTTGGCTCTCAGTGATCCCTCCAACCTTGCACTGATGTTGTTCCAAGGAATATCTCTCTCTCCCATACTTGGTTTCACTCTGTTTTTCTGAACTGCATCAGGTGTTTTCCATCACTATATTGGACATAGCCCATTCAGCTTCTTCCACCAAATCCTGGTCACATTTCTTCAAATTTTTGCAATGAGGACTTTTCTCCCAAGTTTGAGTATTTTATCGTCTCTATGAAAAACTCAGGCAAATGGACTACTTTGTCAGGGTAAAAGGGGTTCTGAGAGAAAGAAGATGGTGCATTGTAGAATGTCAATGCTGGAATCCTCCAGTGAAACAAGAAGATAAGAGAACTCGGCTTCATTTTTTTTTTTGGAGATCATTGGAAAATAGAGGAAAGACATTTGTTAGAGGACAGTGAAGTGAGCAAAGCCTGTTGGAAGAGTATCTACCAAGTGACTGCAGCACCAGACACAAGACACAAGGTTGCCTCCATCTCCTTCCCGATTCCAACCTTTCAGGTGGGATGGAGTCAATGTCCTTCACAGCAGCCCCATGGCATGCTGTGTTTGGGGTTTTGAGGAGACTGCTGATCACACACCCATTTTTTGAGGAGAGTTCCCATGACATCCAGGTTTTCTCCTTCTCTTGCTGTGCACCCCCCAGCAGGCTTGGGATGGACAGGAAGTTGGGGATGGACAAGAAGCTGGGAATATACAGAGCCTGGACAGTCTTCCTAGACTGATCAAAGTTATATTCCATGCCACAGGAGGCCATGCTCAGCAAATAAAGCTTTATGAAAGCAGGAGGACGGAGGGGCATTTCTGGTCACAGTGTTTGTCTTCCAAGTGAACGCTGTGCACACAGAGACCCCGAAATGGCCAATCTTCTGCCTGCTGACAGGACGTGGTGACTGAATTCCTGATTTTGCTGTTTGTGCAAGCAGCTTTTGCTCGACCTGTTAAACTGCCTTTATCTCCACCCACAATTCCATCCTTCCATTTTCCCCCATCCCGCAGGAGGGGAGTGAATGAGCAGGTGGGTGTCTGGGGGTTGGCCAAGGTCAATTCTGTCCCAAAACACCCATTCCATACACAGTGAGCCCATGGATACCCACAGTACCACCCTGACTTGCTTGTTCCACCACACTTCCCTCCTACTGAGTAATCTCAATCACCGCAGAGTTTATTTCCATTATTCACCTTCTCTCCTCACCCACCACTGTGCATCTGGTCCAGCACCTTGGTCTAGTCCAAGTTCTCCCCATTCCTGCAAGTGTCCAAGGCCAGGCTGGACGGGGCTTGGGGCAACCTGGGATAGCTGAAGGTGGCCCTATCCATGGCAGGGGATGGAATGGGATGAGCTTTAAGGTCCCTTTACACCCCAAACCCATCTCTGATTCTGATTTTTCAGAGCAGGAATTTCCTTTTTCTTCCCTTGTAAAAACCTCTCCTGCCTTTTCAATCCCCTGGAATTTTTTACACTGTCAAAACTTATGTAAATAAGGAATATGGGACTGAGACAGTCTAAGCTCCCCAAGAAACATGCATCCTCCACCAAAACCGTATAGATAAACTGGGCATCCATGGGATAACAAATGAAAACCCTGCAGATGAAAATTTGATTAAAATAGAACGAAATAAGAATAAAAACAAAAATCAGGACAGTAACAAATAGCCTCCCACGAACACAAATCCGCAGCGGAGCTCTGCCAGGACTGGTGATGTTTAACATAAACATAAATAGACAACAACAAAACAATGACAAACTCTGGTGGCAAAAAAAGTTATTAATTGGTGGAAGGAAAATTGAAAAACTGCAGAAGGAACCTCCAAGGATCAGAGACACAGACAACAGAGGACAAGGAAAGGTGTCCCTACACATACAACAGAGCATGGTGGGAAAATACACACGAAGTTCTATAAAAATTAAGATGTAAAGACAGTCTGAGGGCACATCCCCTCCTACAAGGCAAACTAAGGTACCATCAACTGGAGATGGCAAGAGACATGTTCAAACAACAACAAATTAAAAGACACTCATTGAGGATTGTTAAAGATACCACCCAGGGATAAAGAAGTCTTTTAGCTTCAGGAAAATATTATTAACAGAATTCTGTTTAAAAAAATACATCCCACCCTTCCAAAACAACCCCACAACCAAATTTCCACATTGCACAGCTGGCCATGGCCTTATAAAGGCTCACAATAATGACAGGGAGAGCCATGAATCCAAACCACTGTCACAGAGCTCCTCCTGCCTGTCTTCACATCTGCAAGAGGTTTTGTATAAATATCTGCATTGTTACTGCCTGAAGTCTAATTCCCAGATCCTTTAAATAGCGTTTATTACCCACTGACTGTTGACCTTTTCTGAAAATTGACAGTTCTTAGGAATTCAAAGTTCTCATGTACATGAGGAAAACAAATGAAAAAAGTATCTACAACTGGGGTTTGCAATTTGCATTGGGGTTCTAAGAGCCAGGCCATGGAATTCAAAAGGGGAAAGTTTATTTGCTAAGACTAATACAGACCCCCCTCTATTCAACATACGGGGGATATGCTGGTAAAAATGCCCTTTGTCTGTGCTCCTAGGCCATGTCCCAGAAGTAGAATTTGACGGTCCAAGTCTCTTATTTCTGGCATTTAACAAAAACATAGAGTTCTCTAAATATACACATACTTAAACTTCACCTAGCTCTTCCATCTGCCAGAAATATTCATTTAAGCAAGGCGTTTCCTCCTGAAGTCACTGAAGAGGTGATGCACAAGGCTGGGATCCCCAGGGCGGGCGTTTCAGCTCTGCTGCATTTCCCGGCGCATTTCATCCAGCGCCGCCTCCCGCTCCCGCAGGAGCTGCTTCAGCCGCTTGATTTTTTCATCCCGTATCGTCTCGTCCAGGTCTGGGGGAGCCACAGGGAAAGCATCATCTCGGAAAGAACCTTCCAGAACTGAAGTATCCTCTTCAGAAGTCACTAACACTGAAATCCCTGGGTGGGTAGCATCACTGTTCCAGGGGAACATGTCCTCCTCCGAATCCCTCCCTCGAGACACTCCAATGGAGCCGGTGGGAACACTTGGCTGTGGTGAGGCTGGTGGAGATGAAACACTCCTGTTAAGTGCACTGGAACTGGAGCTGGTGGTTTCTAAACTGGGACCCGTGGCTGATTTGGCAGAAGTTCTCCTTCTCTTGCCACTGTCCGACAATGGTGAGGATTTTGTTTTCCTTTTCCTAGTCAAATCCTCTTCCACATCCACAATTATCTGCACAGTCAGAAACAGACAAAATTCACTTATTTTAAACTGGGCATCAGCTACATTATAACACCAAGTTTTCTAAGCACAAATTACAAATTATTCATATAATTTAGAATTACTGCCCAGAAGACGTTTCTTTCAGCAAAAGAACAAACATCTTTCTGCCTTTGATATTTTTCTAGCAAAGATTCCCAGTTAACAATTCCAGAATACTGAATTCCTTCCTTAGTCACTGCATGTCTGCTTTTCCTGGGCATGTCCATCATCTCCTGTGGCTGTTTAAGTTAACACTACTGCAAGACAAAACTTTCTAATTTTATGGGAAAATTCAGTGTAGAAGAATTCTTCATGTCTACATTTCCAAAACCTTAATCTGAGGAGTAATGTCCATTATCAGAAACAGTTCCTCCCAGATGTTTTATTATTTGATTCATGGAATCACATCCTGAGTTGGAAGGCACCTTAAATCCCATTCCATTCCACCCCCTGCCATGGGCAAGGACAACTTCCATGAGAACAGGTTGCTCCAAGCTCCACCCAACCTGGCCTTGGACACTTCCAGGGATGGGTTAATGTTAATGTTAATAATGTCAATGTTAAGAGCAGCCATGGATCTGCTCAATTATTAGGACTGAATTAGTAAAACCTGAGAAAGTCTTTGACTGAGTTGAGTAGAATCACACGGAAGAAAATGTGGCTGAACAGAAATACTTGGCTAGATAAAATCCTTTCCATGCATTAACATGGAAATTCCTCCTTCCAGAAGTACCCAACCAATGACAAAGTTTAAACCAACATTTGTAATTCTAAAGATTGGACAGATCCACAAGTCAATTTCTTTTAAGAAACCCATTCCTCTGCCTGTACCCACTGCACCACTAGACAAACATAACCATCTGCAGAGGGTTAAATATAAATCAGGATACCAAGGTCTGGTCCCTATTCCAACAAGGACCATCACCACTAGTAGGGACAGTCTTCTCCAAAGCATTTTTTGTTCAATTTTCCTCCAGTAGAACCCAAAAATGAGGATAAAAATTCCTAGATGGTGCTCGAGTCATACAGAAATTTTAAACAAGTTCTAGGAACAATTCTCACAGAGATCCCAACAACTCCTGACTCTCCTGGTGAATCCAGAGGTGGGAGGTTCCAAACATCCCCAGCTCTGTACTGACTAAATATACACTGCTTTTTGAGTGTGTTTACCACTGAAAAATCCCAGATACCTTTTCCTCTTTAACACGTTCCTGATGATGATTCGTTATTTCCACATCCCATGAAGATGAAGTGCAAGAATCGTTTTTCCTTTCCAAGCTGTCACTGGAACAAATCCTTTCTTCTGGATTCTCACAGAAGGCCCCTAATGGTATTCTTGTAAGGTAAACTCTCTCCTCCTTAAACAGACCAAATTTTTTCCTTAATTCCAAGTATTGTTTCCAGTGTGGGTGCTCTTGGTGTTTGATTTGAATAACCTTTCCCGGTGAATCCATCTTTTCACATTGGATCTGAAATATAGAAACAGTGAGAGAGCTATCAATCACTCTCTCACTCTCTCTCTCTCTACATATAAATAGATAAAATATATTAATATACAAAAAATAGGTACTAGAAAGACAGGTGAACATTTATTTTGTCTGCCATTCTCCAAGAGCTACATTTAACACAGGTAACATTTAACACAGATAAGCCAATTTTGATGAATTATATACAAATTATTGTAGGTCTAACGCCCAAGTACATTGTGGAACACCCAGAAAATGTCCAGGCCAACCAGCAACCACAGAAATAAAAGAAGCAACAAGAGAATCACCTGTTCTACCCCTTCAAAATCCCAAAGAGAGAGGAGGGAAGAGCAGGCAGTGTGTTTACTCTGCAATCCAGGGGTCTGCAAATTTAGGGACAAGAGCACAAAATTTGCTATTTCTCACCAAGGTTAAAGCAAATGCAAGTGCTGACACTCGGCATGACACAGCACTGAAGAAAATAAATGGTATTTCAACCATTTTTCAGGTGAGGAACAATAACAAAACCAAGTCTCACAGTCTGTTGCAGTAATTAAATGTCTAAAATTTGCAAAAATACACTCAGCTGACATTTCTGTTCTGCCTGGACAACACAAACGAGTTTCAGAATGATTTTTTTCTTTGGAGACAAATTCATCCTGGCCTCTGGAGCTACTAAACACATGACCCCCAATCCTGCGTGGGGAGTTTGTGGGATTAGAGGCTTACAACTTCTAACATATTTTCAACATTATGATCTTAAAAGAGTATGTCAGTGTAGCCATTAAGGATCTCAAGAGTTCCTTCTGCCTGACATGGACCCAGGAGTGAAGGAGGTGGATCCCTCTCCACCAGGGCAGGGGAGGAAGGCAACACAGCTCCTGCCCGTGGCTGTTGGAGCAAGCAGAGCCTGGAGCTGACAGTGCCACACCAGAGCTATCTCTGGAGGACAAAATCTGCTCTTCCACCTTATTTTCCTCTTGTGAAGATGCAAACTTGACTTTCTCTACCCTACATCACCCCTACAGCACTAAGGTTGTGCCGTGAGCATGTGGCATCAACATCCAAGAGCCCAAACCACGAACAGCCTCCCTGGAGTTCACTTGCTGATCATTTATCTTGGGAGGAAATCAAAAGCCACCTTTCCTCTGCCCCTTTCTTTTCTATGCATTTCTCACTTGCACAGTGCAAAATTATTGGGGAAAAGGCCATTTATGGACTAGAACCAACCTTAGGGCAGCATTTCCAGGATACCTCGTTACAAAACTGCGTGAACTCATCAAGATCCATTTTATCCACCTAAAACCAGGACCACAGAACCACTGACCAGACACTGAGGTGGCATGTTTATCATTTATTACCTTTGGCCAGTCTTCACTGACAGCACATTCCTGCTTAGCCTGAGGTAACACAGCCCCTCCTGCTCTTGGGGAATGACTCATGTCTTTGCCAGTTTGCCACACACTTTCCTGCATCCCTACTGCTGGAACTGGGATCACTCCACAGCAAGAAACGCTCTTGGTGAAGGGCAAGTTCTGCTTCTGGATTACAGTGGGATCCTGCTGATTAGCACTTGGTGTCAGCAGAGCTGCAGGTGTGGATTTTAAGTCATTTCTTAAGCCAGTTGGTGATGAATTTTTGGAGACTGTACATGGTTTTGGGTCTTTCTGAGACAGCACCACTCCTTTGCTTTTTGACAACACCAGATTCACCACTTTACTGGTTATTTTATTGACTTCAGTAGAATCGATTCGCTTGGGTGTCTCCTTTTTAAGTGAAGCATCAGAAGAGGAAGATGTTTGTTTGTCAGCCTGGGCTGACAGAACATCAGAGCCTCTTTTGGTCAATAAATAGACTTTCCCATTGTACATGACCAGGGCATTATCTTTTAAAGGTGTGATTTTGGTTTGGCTTCCACCAGGACCATTAGAACAGAGCGGCAAAATATTTGCAGGATTAACTTCTACATTCTTCGTGTCTGACAAAGTTTTCAGGATCTTGGAAGCCACATTATTTGAAGACTTTACAGGGATAAGACAAGCTGCTGAGAGCGGGGCAGTTTCTTGCACGATCCATTTCATGGGAGTTTGCTGGCACTGCTGCCCCTCAGACGTGACTGGCTCAGGAGAAGAACCAGATCCCTTTTGGGGAGCTGTCACTATCAGTGTCTTTGAAACTTCCACGGCCGGTTTGGGGCAAAAGCTCTGCAAGTGCTTGGGCAGGACTTGGGAGGTTTTCACTGTGTTCACGGGTGACACATAAATCACCGTCGGCGTTTTTGTGCTGTCAGCCCCTCCAGACACGTTGGTGGCTGCAGCTGCCAGGATTTTTTGCTGTATTGCAGGTGGCAAAAGAGACGCTGGGACAGATTTCACTTCTGCATCAGCTGGAATCTGGAGGTGGTGTCCGGAGGGCAGCACTGGAGACTTGACAGTCACTGGGAGGGGTTTGGTGTTCACCACCATGTAGGTTGTGCTGCTCTGGTGAGAGGAGCTCGTGATGGCCACATTCTGCAAGGACACTCCATCCATGGGCACACAGCTGCTCTGGGTGTTGGCAGCTGCACTTGGAATCAAGCTTTCCTTTTCAGAATCTGCCCTAACACTTTCCTGCTTGTCTAATGTCCTCGTAAGAATAATCTTTCCAGGATTAGGAGGCTGGAAAATAGGTATCTTAACAGATGAAGGTGCAGCAGTATTGCCAAGCTGTGTCTTAAAAGTAAGATGGACTGGGCTAGAAACATTTGCATTAGAATTATTTGGCATGGCTGGAGACTGAACTATTGGCACAAAGCTTCCAGGAGTTTTAGAAATGGGAAGCAAATTCAGAAGGTTTTTTCCATCTGGTCCCGTTGTCTGAATGACTCGGTACATACAGCCTGCAATGCTTAACAAAGAAAAGGGAAAAGAGAGAAAAATGAAAGGCAGTGTAAGTGAACAAGCATAGGTACTTTAATTCACGAGCATCAGTGAACTCCACACCCAGGGCTGAAGCAGAATAACTCCTGGAAAACACCTGAGCTAATCTTCAGGAGCTTCCTACTGACCTACTGGGGTTTCCATTTCAGACCATCTCAGACTGTCTGAAAATAATGCCCAACTTCTATACCCCAGAGTAGCAAGAAATGGCATCTTTTTCAGATTGAAAATAAGTTAAAAGACCCCAGAAAACACCTCACATTACCCTCCTCTTCCCCTCACAAGGTCTTTCATTCTGAAAATGAAACCACTACCTCCCAGTTTCCCAGAGAAGCCTTATTTTTCCCTTTCCCATCTCCCTGTTACTATTTATATCCCTCCTGAGTGCTATGAACTATGATTTTCAGGATTGCTTCAGGAAAATACAGACAGAGCAGTTGCATGTCAAGATGGAAGCAGAAACTACTTCAGACACAACAAAGGAATTTGGAAGCAGAATTGTGGAACAGGTGGCCCCTGTGTCTCCGTCGCACCTGCCCGGCCATTCTTGAGGCAGATACAGACCACAGAGGTGGTTCACCCTCAAAGAGATGGAAAACCCTCAAATGCTACTGGGTTATAAACATTTTTGAGAACTGAAGTCTAAGTCTAGGAAGGAAAAGGCTTCAAAGCCAAGGAGAAACCCAGGGGAACAGCACCAGGGACATCTGGAGAGAAAACAGATTTCTTGCAGGTGAAGGTAAGAACTCACCAAGAGACAGACAGATCTTGTCAAAACACAAGTTAGTTGTGACTGCTCCAAATGCCGAGATTTTTGGAGTCCATGGCAGGACAAAGAACCTTTCCCACTACAGGGGCGTTTGCCCAATGCAGGCTCTTCTGCAAAGAACTCCCAGACTCTGAGCAGAACAATCTACTGCCCAAAGCACTGCAGAGACATGTATGGGCCAACAGAGCTGCCCTCACTGGGAAAGAAGAGACCAAATCACTGGAAGTTGTGACAGCAGATCCAGAGCGATTAAAAAGCAGAGCTGCCAACTCCACCTGGAGTCACCAAGAGCACCACGTCCACCCCATCGACCTCCTACTCAATAAACTCCTTGAGAACACAGACATGGGAATAGTTCCCAGTCCCATGCCGATGACATTAGTGCTGTGTTCTGCTTTCTGTCAGGTAGTTTTGAAACGGGCATTTTTTCTGTCTTTTTAGGCTTCTGACTCAGCCTGGAGCAGTATGTGGGAGCGCTCAGTCCTGCGTCCCACCACCGCGTCTGCTCAGGAGTCAGCCAACCTTTGCCTTTTCCCATGAGGTGGGAAGTCACAGGAATGCTCTTCCCTCCCAAAGCTGGGTAGGTCACATTCCCCTGGGAGCTGACACAAACCCCACTACTGTCTGCCCAACACACAAAGGGATCAGACACACAGAGCTTTCCTTGCTGTAACCTTGGAATCAACTCCCACCCCCAGTATTTTGGTACAATGCCTCATTTCTGAGCACAATGTGTGAAAATGGAGATTTTTACATGAAGTATCAGTGCAATGGGCAAGAAATTCTGCAGTATTTTTCTTTTTAAGGTACTGAAAATTAAAATATGGGCATTAAATCACATGGTTCCTAATGGAAGCTGTCACTGGAGGGCATATGAGCAAAACAGAGTTGGATGCTTTGGAATCAGAAATGAGAGTTGAGATGGACTAGCACTGACAGGTAACAATCTGACAGAAAACAGTTTTGCTTAAATGAAGAGGAAGTAGAAATATTTGTGTGTTTGTACATAATTAACGCAGAGAAAAAAAGACTTTTGGAGCACTTTAAACCTCCCAGCACTATTGACATTGCAAATGAGGAACAGCAGCACTTTGTGTCTGTTCTGTGCTTTGAATCTCTCAACACTTCTTTAGTAACTCCATGATCTACAGCCTCAACTGTGCTTCTATATATAAGAAGTAAAGGCAAATTCAGAAGGAATTTTTCATCAAGTCCCACAAACGTGGACCTGCTGAATAGAGAAACAGGCACTTACCTGCACCCCAACTAACTAGGGCTGCAAATTGGCACCAAAGGGCAGAAGAAACCTCCAAAGAGGCTTGTTCCTCCACCTGTCAAAGCAAGGGGACACTTCTAACTTTTGGGCAAGAGGAGGGAGAGCAGATCACAGGGAGAGAAAGCAAGAAAAACAGGGTGAGATGAGCTGAAGGTATATTTGACCAGTGTTTTCCTCTGCTAGTTTCCAGCGCTCACCTCCTTGTTCCCACCTGGAATCACCATTCACCTCCGGCTCGACGGACTTAAAAACTCATTTTGACTGTCCTACAAACAGGAACTTAAAAGCAGATTCGGGAAAAAAGCACCAGTAAAAAATCTCATTTGCCTGAACTTCAGATCATTCTGTTTTCCGTAATTACAGAAGGCAACTGCAGCTTTTTATCTCCATGAAAAAGAGCAAGACACCCCAAAACCATAATTGTCTGGGATGTAACATTCTTTAACTTGAAACAAATATCAGGTATTTACATGTTTGGAGAATGACAAAAAGTTAAAGGATAGGCAAGAGAGAAGGAAAAGTCCAATGAGATACCAAGAAGTGGAATACACACAGATTTATTCAAACATCTATGACAGAGGAGAGAAAGGATCACTGCAAATGGTTTTAGCTAAGTTGAAAAGGCTTCATGGTAACAATTTCACATCATAAAGCTTTTCCAGGTGATAAAAAGAAATAACCATGAGGAGTTTCATGTTACCAACCAGAGTAAAATAAAGCACTGTCTCCAAATATTTTTGAGTGATGAAGATGAGACTTAGAAGTTGTTTTACTCCAGTCTTCAGGTCACTGCTCTTTGAATTAATGAATCTCTACGAATCTCTTAAGCAGAATGAAAAAAACTCCCTCAGTATCCCCTTTTTAGGTTGTCAGATTAATTTGGTTAAAGAACAGGTTGATTTCTTTTCCTTAAAAAAATAATAATAATAGGAAATCTGTATCATGCCAGGTTGTCCTTGGGAATTTCTCCCATAGTTACTGAAGTAGTTTCTTTCTCCTCTTCATCCTCCTTCACTTCCCAACCCCATAAGAATAAACCTCCTCAAATCTCATATACAAACATTCAGAAGTGATTATGTTGTTATGATACTTTAGAAAGGCCTAAGGCAGATCCATGAACAAAACTTGAGGGAAATAAGTTAATGGAAGACCCAAAAAAATGGTGGACTGGTAGAAATCTTATTTAACATCACCAGAGAAATTATCAAATTCAATAAAAAAAACCAAATAAAATTCTGTGACATTCACAGAGGGATCTGTGAACCAGATGACCTTTTTTTTGACGCAAAAAGGAGATTTCTTTTGGTGAACAGTCTATGTGTGGCAACACCAACACTGCCCTATGGGTGTGGCATTAAGGAAGGCAGGAAAGCAGAGAGAACAGAAAGAAACTGGGAGATTTACTTCTTTACTTACTTATTTCATGATAGAAAAATAAAAAGAATAATCTACATTTCCTTCAGTTCACCAGAATTCCTGTTTTTTTGACCAGACACACCAGTTTTACTGTCTAAACTTCTCTCACTGTTCATTACTCTCAGTAAACAGCACAAAACACAAAATACTGAGTATTTAAACATTCACCTTCTGTCCTTTATGCTTGCATTAACAAAAACATCCTTGGAATATTTTCAGGAAATAGGAATATTTATTTCTGCCAAACAAATTCATTCACCAAATCCAGTGCAACCAGTGCACCTGATTCCTACAGAAATCCTGACTGTGCCATTAAAAAACGCATCTGTGGAGATCAAACAGACAGACTGCTCAATTCTCCTGCAAAGTCGTCAGAAGGAACAATCCCCCTTGGAAGACATGAGCTCCCAACTGTTCCTTTAGGCACAACTTTCATCTACAAATGTGAATAAATACCCAGGGACTATGGGCCACTCCAGAGAACCATCAGAATTTATTTTAATGGGTTCAGTTGGATCCAAGAAGTGGCAAAATAATAATTTATTGTCAATTGGAAATGTGCACCCAGGGACAAAGTAAAATTAATTGATTGTAGCTGATATATATTTATTTTACATAGCTGCATTCCTTCCAAGGATTATCTAAAAATTGTAATAAAATAATAACAGTAATGATAACACTAAATATATAGTAACATGTAATCTAGATAATATACAATGATCATCATTATCATAATCAAAGGAAATCAAGAACTCGATGTTGAATTTGGAGGAATCCTGACCAGAATTTCAGTTCAAGCCATCTCTAATGACCTGAGGTTTCATCCTAAACCAGAAGCTTTCAATAATGGTAGAAAAACCACTTTCTGTTTGACAGTAATTGTTTCTGGGAACTCTTTCATCCATTGTGGAATATTCCCTGGAGTACAGATAATTGTGGATGTGCAAACTGCCAGGAAACACTCCCTGTGCTCTATTATGAACCACAGCTCTCCTGATCCATGACCAGATCCTCCCCCAGCCACAAAACCTGATAGAATCTGTGACCATCAAAAACACCAAACATGGATCCCGTGGCAGCCCCAGGAATCAGAAATCACCCAAAACTCATCCCTGAACATACAAAGCGCCGTGAGAACTCCTGAGAGACAAGGAAAGACATCAGGAGCCAAACTACGGCTCGAGCCGCTGGGCCTGCTGAGCTCCCCAGCATAAACCAGGAATGGAACCACAGAGAGCTGGACAGCCCGGAGAATTCCCTCGGCATGATTCCAGTCAGGATAAGCCAGCACAGTCTACATGGTAGGATTATAATGAGGGACCTGATCAGTAAAACTGCCCCAGAGAGTCCAGGGATGGGAACAGGGCTGTGGAAGGGTCTGGAGCCCCAGGAGCGGCTGAGGGAGCTGGGAAAGGAGCTCAGCCTGGAGAAAAGGAGCTCAGGGGGGACCTTGTGGCTCTGCACAACTCCCTGACAGGAGGGGGCAGCCGGGGGGGTCGGGCTCTGCTCGCAGGGAACAGGGACAGGAGGAGAGGGAACGGCCTCAGGCTGGGCCACGGAGGGTCAGGTTGGATACCGGGGGAAATTTCTTCCCGGAAAGGGTGGCCAAGCACGGGCAAAGTCTTCCCAGGGCAGAGGTGGAGTCACTATCTGTGGAAGTGTTCAAAAAATGAGTGGATGTGGCACGGGTTAGCGGTGAATGTGGCAGTGTTGGGGGAATGGTTGGACTCATTGATCTTTACGGGCTTTTCACACGGAAATAATTCCACGACTGTGAAAGGTTCAATTCCTCTCATATCCCCACTCCTCATTTCCCAGCTGACTCCAGCACACCCCACCCTCACCGCGATGTGGCCGCAGTGACAACAAACACCAAGAGTCCCTGACAGCAAAACACAACCAAAACACAACCAAAACACAACCCAAACACAACCCAAACACAACCCAAACACAACCCAAACACAGCTGGCGTCGAGCCGGAGACGGCACCGCACGTGCGGCGGGGCTGGAACCGCTCCCAGCCTGCACTGCCTAGGATGGGAAAAGGAAAAGGAAAAGGAAAAGGAAAAGGAAGAGGAAGAGGAGAGGAAGGAAAAGGTGAAAGGAAAGGTAAAGCATGGAAGGGGAAGGGGCAAGGAAGAGAAAGGAAAGGAAGGAACAAGGAAAGGAAGGGCTAGAAAGGGATAAGTAAGAAAGTGAAGGGAAAAGAAGGGATAAGAAAGGAACGGAACGGAAGGGAACGAATAGGACGACGCCCCCCCCGCCGGCCCCCCGCCCGTCCCGCCGGGGCCGCCGCC
>VZRQ01007135.1:399983-413751 GCA_013397975.1 Machaerirhynchus nigripectus
TTTGCGTATGCAAATGTATGTTACAATGTATGCAAGGACAGGTGTCTGTCGGAGTGGAGTGAACACATACACTCGTGAGAAGTATTGTATGTTATCAGGGAGCTTTATATATAATACGTAATATATAAAATAAATAACAAAATATTATGTATCCTCCACTATCATAATTATATAATTGTATCATTATAATTAATTGTGCTTTTGTTATAGATAACTACATAATTGTATAATTATAATTAATTGTATAAAAATCATAAATTGAAATTAAAGTGATAAATAATGAAATTTATAATCAAAAATAATCAAAATTTATAATTGTTATGCTCTTATAATATATGTAACATAATTTGTATTATAGATTACATAAAGTATATATATTTTTGCATTGTATTATATAGAGGCTATGAAAAGGGGCATCTGAGCCTGCACAGACTACAAATATACATGTGTACATAAAAGGAGACTATGTGAGGCTGTGGTTTTTATACACACATATTTATATAAAATTATAGATAATGTTCTAATATAGCAGCATGTATAGTACCCAACAGCAGACAATGACGTGATTCTGTGGGATGTAGTAATAAAAATAAATACGAATAATACACTGCATAACACATAGAACATGGCAGATATAAACTATCCTATGTGTTTTTTAATATGTTTGTGTTATTATAGTCATAGAAAGAAATGAAAGAGTGCTTAGGAGTGTGTGCATTTGTAGAGTATAAATATGTGTGTGTGTATAAAATAGCGAGAGAGTGAAAATCATACAAATCACGTTATGTATTGTTAAGTGCTCTGTGGTGTAACATCAGGATAAAAGGGTGTCTGAGACTGTATAAACACGTGGACCTATAGACATGAATGTGTGTGTATACAAGTGTATAAATACATATATAAAAGGTGTTTATATATTATGGAAATATATGTAATATATAATAATAATAAATAAATAATATGTAATATATATTATATGTGAAACTTCTCAGGTTGACAAGGTGGGGATTGGTCACAGGTTGGACTCGATGATCCTGGGGGGCTTTTCCAACCTCAACAATTCTGTGATTTGCAGTGTTGGACTCTCTATTCCATGGAAGGGAAGAGCTTCAGATCCACCTGTTAAAATTTTGCTTTCACCAACCATAAATTGCCAGTGACACAAAATGCTGGGGGGACATTTGTCTGTTCTCCATATGTGGAGGAACAGCATTGGAAGCTGTGTCTCTCCATCCATGTCGCCAGGCTCATTCTCCCTCTTTGTCAGGGATGAGCCCGTGTGGCTCAGATGGTAAACCAGGACCATGTCAGCCCAAATCCCGACTTCCCAGGGCTTCAGCTGCTTCCCCAGCCCAGAGCCAATACACTCACAGTCACCAGTGTGGCCAAACATGGTGCTCAATGTCACATTATCCATGAAGATAAGCCAGGTTGGATGGGCTTGGAGCAAGCTGGGATAGTGGAAGATGTCCCTGCCCATGGCAGACAGTGGAATGGGATGAGCTTTGAGGTCCCTTCCCACCCAAACCATCCTGGGATTCTGAGATGTTACAAAACTGCTGGAGAGATCCTTGTCACTGATTTTCATGTTGTTCCTTGGGAACAGACTGAAAGACCCTTTCATATTCTGTCCTCTCTCTCTCTCTTGCTCCATGACCAGGATCACAGAATCCCAGAATCACTTACCTTGAAAAAGACTTCCAAGACCATCAAGTCCAACCTGTGACCAGTCACCAGCTGGACAAGAGCATTGAGTGCCACATGCAGTCATTCCTTGACCATGTCCAAGGACGGTGACTCCACCACCAATGGATCCCTCATTATCCCCCTCCACCCCAAGCAAAAGAATGAGTCAAAACTCTCGATTTGTTGATGTCCAGATTGTGGTGAGAAAGGCATGTTGGGGTGATGCAGAAGAAGGTGGCTGTGTCCTGAAGAAACCACATCCATCCCACGGAATACCCACACTGGAGCAGGAGAAATGCAAGGAAGAATGAGCAGCAGAGAGGAGTTTTTATGGACTGACCACATCTCCCATTCCCCATCCCCGCTGCACTGCCCAGGCTGGAGGGAAGGAGAGGAGTTAGGGATGTGAAGCTGAGCCTGGGGAATAAGTGGTTTAAATCTTGTCTTTATTTCTCACCATCCAAACGTATTTTAATTTGCAATAAACTAAATTAATTTTTCCAACATCAATTGTTTGCCCATGACAATCATTAGTGTCACGTGGAGATCATAGGAATTTGGCAGAAAATAATTCCCCTGTGTCCCAACTGGTCCTCAGAAGGGCTGGGAGAGCTGGGTTGAATTTCCGATCATGACCAGTTGGGCACCACAAATCTCGTCCTGTTCAATGAAGACTTTCATAATCACAAATTCATAAACAGTAGGATTTTTTGAAACAACAGAAATACAGGTTTGGAATTGCCATTGATAAATGCACCAGCACCAATAGAGTGATGATGATGAATAACAACAGCAACCATACTAAAAATGATGTGCTAACATGGGTAATAATAATTATATGCAAAATGTTACCAAGAGGTCATTCCCAGCTGGGAGAGGGGAGAGCAGAGTCACCCACTGACTCTCTCCAAGGTCTTCCTCCTCACTAGGGTAATTTATACCCAAACCAATCATCCTCCTCCTAATTTATGTACAGCATGATCCAGAAAAAGCGTTGAATTGTAAAGTCATCCACAGAATCCTGTAATCATTCAGGTTGGAAAAGCCCTCCAAGACCATTGACTCCAACCTGTGAATGGTCTCCACCTTATCAGCCAGCCCCAAGCACTGAGTGCCATGTCCAGGTATTCCTTGGAAACCTACAGGGACAGGGACTCCAAACCTCTCTGGGCAGCCCCTTCCAATGCCTGACCGCCCTTTCCATGAAGAAATTCCTCCTGATGTCCAACCTGAACCTCCACTGGCACAGCTTGAGGCTTAAGACGCAGAGGTTTAGACCATCTTCTGATCTTTGTGGTTCCTGATGCACCTGATAAATTATCTTTAGATTACTGCTTCTTTATAAACTGAGTTTGGAACCTGCCATGAAACCAGTGGTGGGCTTACACAGAGAGAGGTGTCACGGGGAAAGTCAAGGACAGTGTCTGGCATGTGACACCAGGCAAAGGCACCATGACCGGTCACAGTCTGTCCATCCCACCGCTCTGAGACGATCCTGCACTGATCCAACCCTTGGGCTGCATCAGGAGGTTATCTGGAGAAACACCCCATCATTTCAGCCCAGGAGGGAGCCTTTACAGGCTGTCGTGGGTACTTCTTGGCCAGCAACTCATCAGTGGGATTTGCTTATGCCCAAATTTGTGCTTGTGAATCTCTTTCCATTTTTCTACAGACCTGTAATCCTAGTCACAACCCAGAATCACCAAATCATGGACTCATTTTGGTTGGAGAAGCCCTCTAAGATCATTAAGACCAATTGTTAACCCAGCATTGCCAAAGCCACCACTAAACCATATCCCCTGAACGCCTCCAGGGATGGTGACTCCACCTGTGCCCTGGGCAGCTGTGCCAGGGCCCGACCACCCTTTCCAGGAAGAAATTTTTCCCAATATACAAACTGAACCTCCTCTGGCACAGCTGGAGGCCATTTCCTCTTGTCCTGTCCCTTGTTACCTGGGAGCAGAACTCAACCCCCACCTGGCTGCATCCTCCTGTCAGGGAGTTGTGGAGAGCCAGAAGGTCCCCCCTGAGTCTCCTTTTCTCTCCAGGTCCTCCCCTGTGGAGGATCAGGCACAGGCACGACTTGTCTCAGACTGTCACAACAGGATTGTGACTGTCACAACAGGAAAGGTGTGATCAGAGGAGAAGCTCCCATGGAGCTGAGCCAACTCTCTGCTGGTGGAGAGACTCGTGCTCAGTCCTCCCTCTCGAGGAGAACTCAAAGGGTTGGCTGTGCATTCATGAACAAAACAGCCTGAAATCCTAATTTACATAAGAGGCTGCACCAGGTTAACTATGAAAGGAAGTGGATAGGGCCCCCAGTTCTCGTTTTCCTCTCTTTCACTTTCACTTTCTTTTTTCTCACAAGATGAGCTCCAGGAACAAGGTGGGATCTAAGGACTAGTGATACTCTTTGCTCTTCTTCCCTCCATCCCCCTTTTCTGTCTTTATTTCACAGAACCACAGAATGTCCTGAGTTGGAAGGGACCCACAGGGAGAGTCCGACTCCTGGCCCTGCACAGACACCCCAACAATCCCATCCTGTCCCTAAGTGCGTTGTCCAAACACTTCTGGAGCTCTGGCAGCCTTGGGGCCGTGACCTGGGGAGCCTGGGCAGTGCCCAGCACCCTCTGGGGGAAGAACCTTTCCCTGATATCCAATCTAAACCTCCCCTGACACAGCTTCAGACCATTCCCTCTGGTCCTGTCCCTAGTCACCACAGACAAGAGATCAGTGTCTGCCCTTCCTCTTCCCTCACATGGAAATTGTAACTGTGATGAGTCTCCCCTCAGTCTCCACCAGCTGAACAGACCAAGTGCCCTCAGCTGCTCCTCACACGTCTTCCCCTCAAGGCTCTTTGTTGCCCTCCTTTGGATGCTTTCCAGTGGCTTAATGTCTTTTTTTATCTTGTGGTCCCCAAAACTTCTCCCAGCACTTGAAGTCAGGCTGCCCCAGAGCAGAGCGGGGCAATCCGCTCCCTGCCCAGCCATCAGTGGTGGGCTTGATGCCCCCCAGGACAGGGATGTCCCTCCTGGCTGCCAGGGCACTGCTGGCTCAGATCCAACTGGCCATCAACCAGGACCCCTGGGTCCCTTTCCAGGTGCTGCTTTCCAGCCTCTTGTTCCCCAGTCTGTCCATACATCCAGGTTTGTCTCATCCCAGGTGCAGAATCCGGCACCTTCCCTTGCTGAACTTCATAGGTTGGTGATTGCCCTGTCCTCTAATTTGTTGAAGTCTCCCTGCAGGGCCTCCCTGCCTTCAAGGGAGTCAACAGCTCCTCCCAGATTTGTATCATCTGTGAACTTGCTCAGTATCCCTTCCAGTCCTGCATCCAAGTCATTTATGAAGATGTTGAAGAGCACAGAGCTGAGGATGGAGCCCTGTGGAACCCCACTAGTGACAGGTCCCCAGTCTGATGTCACCTCAGCCATTGTCACCCTTCGTGTCTGACCCGTGAGCCAGTCACTCACCCTCCCATGATGTTTTTATCCAGCCATGGGCTGGACATTTTATCCAGAAGGATCTTGGGAGAGACAGTGTTGAAAGCTTTACTGAAATCCAAAAAGATTCTATCAACTGGCTTTCCGGGATCAACCAGGTGGGTCACCTTGTCACGACAGGAAATCAGGTTTGATAAGCAGTGTGTTCCTCTCATTAAGCCGTTCTGGTTGACCAATGACCACGTTGTCCTTCAGGTGTTTTTCCATACCTCCCACAGTAACCCTCTCCATAACTTTACCAGGCACTGAAGTGACACTGACAGGGCTGTAGTTTTCAGGGTCCTCTGGAGTTTTAATCTCCCTCGGCTGCTCCCTTGCTTTGCCTGGGCATAGCATGGTTTTCCTATTCCACCCTGTGCTCTGTATAGAAGTTGGCTGTGGGAGTGGGGAGATTGAGTAGTGGCACCACGGCTTGTGAGCCAGCTCCTCTGAGGAATTTGTTGTGGGAGTTGAGGACTCATTGAAGTGAACTGCACAAAATAAAGGGCTTGTAGCCACCACTCCTGTGGAAGTGCATTGTAAAAATTCAAGAGCTTGTTGGCCAAGCCCTTTGGAGTCTATACTCTGTACTCAACTGGCTGGTTGTTGGAGTTGAGGCAACTGTAAAATAAAAGCACAAGTGCTCCCTGACCTTTGTTCAGCTGGATGAGGATTTACAATGAACCAGCCAATGGGTCGTGACACCCCCCAGCTCCCTCAGCTGCTCCTGGTGCTCCAGACCCTTCCCCAGCTCCATTCCCTCCCCTGGACATGCTTCCAGCCCCTTGATGTTTCTCTTTCCAGGAGGGGCCCAGAACTGGACACAGCTCTCCAGATGCCTCACCAGAGCACCCCATCCTACCCAGTCAAAAGCTTTTTCTCCTCTTTCCCTCTTTTCCCACCTGGATCCTAATCCTAAATAATGAACAAGGTTTGGTGTCTGACTGAACTGGAAATACAGCATCCGGCATGTTCTGGACATCACCTGTCCAGGACAGACAAGTAAAGGCTTTGGGAAAAGTTTTTGCTATTTCCCAGGATCACTGTCTGCCAGCAGTATTTACTGCTGGTCCTTTTAGCAAGAGGATGCTGGCTGGCCTCCCAGAAAATTCAAATTCCTTCAGATTTGGGTAATTTTTGCCAAGTCTTTCAAGCTCCCTTTGAATTGGCAAAATCCTCCAGCCTTTGGAAGATCTTTGCCTTCCTCATTTATGAGATGCCAGGCTAACAATTTCTCTCAGGTTTTTTTCATGGTCAGAACTTTTTCCTCATGTTGAATCCAAACACGCTGAGCAAGGTCTAACTCAGCTTCCTCTGAACTGCCAACCAGAGCCACGGGTTTCAAACAGACATTTTTGGGAGAAAACATTTCAGCTGTCTCCTCTCCCGCCTGTTCATTTGGCATCATTTGGGTTTGACTTTGAGGTCTGGTGTCAGCAGAGACTTGTGTGCAGAGCTGATCAGCTATTTATTTGTCAGATATTGGTCCAGTCTGCTCTCCAAGAGCTTTATTTGGCTCCTTGGTCTGACACTTCAGTGGGAAAAGCAGCCAGACAGATGCAGCCACTGCCTGTCAATAGGGATGTTGTGAACACTTGCTCGTGTCAAACTTGGTGCCACGGACATATCACAAGATGGAAAATTGAGCTGTAACACAACTGGTGCCAAAATTCATCTGGAGTCTTGAAAGCACCAAATGATGCTGAGTTAGACTTTACTATGGGCTCCCTATTCAATCTGTGCTACATGAATTATAAACTGGCTTACGGTTCTCAGTGCAATATTGAGGATTGAGTCAGCAAAGCCATACCTGTCCTACAAGGGCAGGGCTTCACCTCTTTGGGGACACATCTGAATTTGTATTTTCCACCATGTAAAGCAAATTTGTATATATAAAGTAGTAAGACTGGCTAAATTCACTGCCAGTTTTGCGGCTTGGAAAGTTAGAGTTGGCATTGGACGTAGAAAAACCTCATTTAAGGTTTTTAAACCATAAAAACTGCCAGAGGGCAGGGTTAGATGGGATACTGGGAAGAAATTCCTCCCAGTGAGGGTGGGGAGGCCCTGGCACAGGTTGCCCAGAGAAGCTGTGGCTGCCCCTGAATCCCTGGAAGTTTCCAAGGCCAGGTTGGATGGGGCTTGGAGCAACCTGGGACAGTGGAAGGTGTCCCTGCCCTGGCAGGGGGTGGGACAAGATGGACTTTAAGGTCTCTTCCCACCCAAAGCAGGCTGAGATTCCATGATTCCATTATTTTAATTAAAATCAGACTTCATGAGGGTTCACAAGAATTTTGCCTTCCACTTCTGATTTCTAGACATTAGCAAATCAATGTTTGAAATTCTAATCAAGACCCACCAAATCCTGGCTCATAGTGCTTATTTTGTTCCAGATATTTCTTAGGCCAATTCCACTCAACCAGAAAGAATTAAAATTCAAAACTCATCCCAAGTCTGAGATGCCAGTGGGCTGTTTGAGGATCCATCACCATCATGCTTGAAGTTTCAGGATTAAGAAAAACCAGTTGAGTAAGAAAGTTGCAATTTTGAAAGGACAGTTTGGACCATGAAAAAAATAAATGGTGGGCAGAAGTCCCATGCCTTGGCTCCTCTGCCTTGGCTCCACTGCCTCCCACCAGTGTTTGCTGCACAGAGGACGTTAATTACTGTTCCTGCTAATGAACCCAATAAAATAAGGGGTAAATGACTTGGAATTCAAAATCTCAGTTTTTAAAATGATATCTCACTTAACAGTGTAACGTTATGAAAAACATTAGGATACAGATTTCTGTGGTCATAAGAGTCTAGATCTGGGAAAGGATTTAGGTTTAGCTCAGATAGCACATTTTTTTAGATATAAAAACTCAGAAGATTTTGTAAAACAACTTTGTAAAACAACTTTATAAAACATATATCAAAGAGTAATACCCAGAACTTCTCCCATCAGCAGAAGCCTGAGAAAACATAGTTTAGTTATCCAGAAAACCCGAATCATTCTAAAACTCAGCTATTTCTCCCATAAACATCCATCCTAAACAAGACAGTGTTGACTGGAGGACAGGTATGTTGCTCTCCCCTCTCTCCAGCTGGTGACAGTTCAAGGACAGCGCCAGAGGCACCAGCCCTGCTCAGCTGGAACTGTGGCTCAGTGCACTGGGCTCGCAGTGAACAGGTTTATTCCCTAAAGGATCATCCACCAGAGGCATGGAGAGGCGGTTCCAGGTCGAGGGTCAGCTACGGCCTTGCGTCAAACATCTCCCCGGTGGCTCTTTGCTGCATCGCCCCCAGCCAGGGAGGGCTGTTTGATGTCCAGCTCTGTGGAAGGGAAGGTGTTGGGACACAAATGCTCCAGCACTGGAAGTACAGCACCACCAGGGTCGGTCAGAGCACAGCAGACCCCGTGCCTTGGAGGGACCATACTGAGGTGAGGGGTGGGATTTCCGTCTGCTGTCACAGCTGTCACTATCCAGGAGTGAGCCCTCTGGGATAAGGTTACAGAGTTGTTCCAGTTTTCAGCCTGTGATTTCAGTCCTTCAACACAGCCAGTGGAATTGGTTAAACTGGTGAATGTTATTAATCACAGAATCAGAATATCGTAGTTGGAAGGGACTTGTCGAGTCCAGTTCCTGTGTCTGCACAGGACAACCCTAAGAATCCCACCATGTAAGGGACTTCCAGCAAGGGAAGAGCAGTCGGGTGGAGATGCAGCTGGGGCAGAGGGAGCAGGGCCATCATGGCATGTCCCGTCCTCAGGGACACCAAGGTGCTGCGGAGCCAGTGCCACTCCAAAAGCTCTGCTGTCACCATCACTGTGTGACATGGCAGGGTGCAGGAAGAGCCTGGCTGAGGCTGTCCTTGAGAGCAGCTGCTTTGCTCACCTTCCTCTGCCAAGGGAATTGGAGGAATAGAATCACAGAATCTCCTGAGCTGGAAGGGACTCACAGGGATCATCCAGCCCAGCCCTCAGCCCTGCACAGACACCCCACAGCAATCCCACCCTGGGCATCCCGGAGAGCCTTGTCCAAACGCTCCTGGAGCTCTGGCAGCCTTG
Organism: Machaerirhynchus nigripectus; assembly: GCA_013397975.1. NCBI lineage: Eukaryota > Metazoa > Chordata > Aves > Passeriformes > Dicruridae > Machaerirhynchus > Machaerirhynchus nigripectus. Next base: position 409,197 of record VZRQ01007135.1, read on the forward strand.
GGGCCGTGCCCATTCATTCCCTGGGGAGCCTGGGCAGTGCCCCAGCAGCCTCTGGGGGAAGAACCTTTCCCTGATCTCCAGCCTGAGCCTCCCCTGACACAGCTCCAGCCCTTCCCTCGCTCCTGTCCTGTCTCACAGAGAGCAGAGATTGAAGCTGGCCCTTGGGAGGAGCTGCAGCCCCCCAGGAGCTCTGCCCTGTTATGAGCAGTGAAACTTTCCTCAACAATCAGGAAGGCAGATGGCTCATCAACTCCAGTGTTGGCAAAACACTAAAGCAGCTCTGAAAATGCCAAGTTGGACAGGGCTTGGGGCAACCTGGTCTAGTGGGAGGTGTCCCTGCCCATGGCAAGGGGTGGAATGGGGTGAACTTTAAGGTTCCTTCCAACCCAAACCAGTCTGGGATTCCATGAAAGGCTCCCTGGAGCACAGGTGACCCACAACAGGTGACTTAATTTATGAACCACTCTCATTTCTGCCAACAGTGACTCAAACCAAAAGAAACAAGAACAGAAAAGACACTTAAAGCCCTAATTCACAACCCCCAAATGAAAACTTTACAAGATAAGCCTCATAAAGAAGCAAAAATGAGAAAGAATATCACCTGGGCATGAAGAGAAGTTTTGGGCATGTTGGAGAGGGATGAGGAAGCCAAGGGAGGGGCAGGAGTGGTGAAAAAAAATAAAAATCAAACAAAATCAACACCATCCGATGCCTTTCCCTCCTATAATAAATGCACCTAAGGTGATCCAAAACCAGCCAGGGTTGCTTTAGATCATGCCAGGAATGCCCAGCAAAGATGTCATCATTTGTCTCCACGCCCCAGAACTCAGAGACCCGCATCAGGTGCATTTTGATGGGTCTATATCTGAACAATTCCACATCAAATCCTGCTCCCAAGGTCATATCCCCTCAGCAGAGAAAAAGATGCAGAGACGGATATACTCTGCCAGTAATTTGTTCTTACGGAGCAGGTGTCTTGGCCATGAGGTCACAAAACAGCTCAGTCCTTCCAAGTGGCTGCTGGGGAAAAGGACCTGGGGGTGTCTGTAGTGGCCATGGTGTGTCCAGCACGACCATTCAGTGCCTGTCCCCCTGCACTGGGCACTGGTGAGGCCCCACCTCCAATCCTGGGGTCAGTTTTGAGCCCCTCACCCCAAGAAAGGCCTTGAGGGGCTGGAGCGTGTCCAGGGAAGGGAATGGAGCTGGGGAAGGGGCTGGAGCCCCAGGAGCATCTGAGGGAGCTGGGAAAGGGGCTCAGCCTGGAGCAAAGGAGGCTCAGGGAGGACCTTGTGGCTCTGCACAACTCCCTGACAGGAGGGGGCAGCCGGGGGGGTCGGGCTCTGCTGCCAGGGAACAGGGACAGGACAGTAGGGTTCAGCACTGAAAATACAAGACTTTACAAGTTCTGCTAGGGGATGTTTAGGTTGGATATTATGAAAAATTTCTTCCTGGAAAGGGTGGTCAGGCCATGGCAAGGGCTGCCCGGGGCAGTGGTGGAGTCACCACCCACTAAAGTGTTTAAAAGTTGTGTGAATGTGGCATCTGGGAACATGGGTTAGTGGTGCAGAAGGCAGTGCTGGGGGAACATTTGGACTTGGTGATCTTAGAGGGCTTTTCCAGCCTTAAGGATTTTGTGATTCCATGATTTTGCTTCTTTCAGAAACTTCTCCAATGCTACTTTGTCAGCCAGAAGCAGAGGTCAGAGTCCAACCGCACTTGCTGTGCCTTGCTCAAACACAGATCCTACTCTCACAGCAGCTCCTTTGCAGGCCGAGTCCTGCTCCTTCCAACCACAGACCAGACCATGAAACTGCTTTGCAATCAACAGGAGTCCCAAAGAGGCCTTGAAAGGGTGGGGAGGCCCTGGCACAGGGTGCCCAGAGCAGCTGTGGCTGCCCCATCCCTGGAAGTGTCCAAGGCCAGGTTGGACGAGGCTTGGAGCAACCTGGGAGAGTGGAAGGTGTCCCTGCCCATGGCAGGGGGTGAGACTGGGTGATCTTTGCGGTCCCTTCCCACCCAAACCAGTCTGGGATTCCACAATTCTGCTGTACTACACAGCCCCAAGACTCACTCAACCTCAGGGAACACGAAACACTTCAAGGCAGAGACATTTCAGGAAACATGACCAGCCCGTTTAGGGCTTGAAGGCAAAGACTGTGCCTTGAAACACGAGGCAGGAGCCAACTCTGCATCCCTAGAGCCCTGTGGGGGCCAGTGGGCCCATAATACAAAGGATAGAAATCCTCTCCAGGTTGGAGTGAACTCAGAAGACCTTTCCTAGGATGCTGTTTCATTATGCAAAACGTATCCCAGTTCTGCTTCCGCTGTTGCCCTTCCCACTCCTTTATACCTCATCTGTTCTTTCCCTAGAAACTTCTCCCTTCCTCGCTCTCCCATTGGACCTGGTTCCCTGCCACTCCCCACTGGCTCCCTACTCCAGTCCCGCCTGTGTACTGCCGCTGTCCCTGGTGCTGTCCCCGCCCCTGTTTATAAGCTGGAAGTGTCCACCCTTCCACGTCCTTTGTCCCTGGCTCCCCTTCACGCATGGGGCTCAAATAAACCTGTGCCGTGGAATTGCACACACAGACCCTTCGTGCCTCTTTGTCATCGCTTTCTCGGGAAGCTGTCTGGAGTGTGTGTGTGTCTGTGTGAATGCAGTGGCTGCCGAGTGACTTTCTGCTAGAGTCGGTTCTGGAGGTCCCAGCACCCCACCAGAACACCCCCAGATCCGACAGAGCCCCTGCACTGGGGCCAGGCCACGCACACAGATGCACAGAACCACAGAATAAACTAGGTTGGAAAAGACCTTTGAGATCACTGAGTCCAACCTGTGACCTGACATTACCTTATCAACCGAACTATGGCACTGAGTGCCTCATCAAGTCTTTTTTTAAACACCTCCAGGGATGGTGAATCCACCACCTGCCTGGGCAGAGGATTCCAATGCCGAACCACTTTTTCTGTGAAGAATTTTTTTCTAATATCTGGGCAAAACTTCCCCTAGCGAAGCTTGAGGCTGTGACTTCTCATCCTATCACTGGTCACCTGGGAGAAGAGACCAACCCCCACCTGACTACAACCACCTTTCAAAAAGTTGTAGAGAGTGAGAAGGTCCCCCCCGAGTCTCCTTTTCTCCAGGCTAAACAACCCCAGCTCCCTCAGCCGTTCCTCACAGGGCTTGTGTTCCAGACCCCTTCACAGCCTTGTTGCNCAGGTCCCCTTCTGCCTGGGCAGTCCAGCCACTCTGTCCCCAGCCTGTAGCTCTGTAGGGGGTTTTACAGCCAAAGTTCAGGACCTGGCACTTGGACTTGCTAAATCTCACACTGTTGGACTCGGCCCATCTATCCAGCATGTCTGGATCCCTCTGCAGAGCCCTCCTACCCTCCTGCAGATCGACACATGTTCCCAACTCAGTGTCATCTGCAAATTTACTGATGGTGCACTCAACTGCCTGATCCAGGTAATCAATAAAAATATTAAACAGGACCAGCCCCAGCACTGATCCCTGGGGGACCCCAACAGTGAGTGGCCACCAGCTGGATGCAGCACCATTCCCACCACTCTCTGGGCCCAACCTCCAGCCAGTTCTTAACCCAGAAAAGAGTGCTCCTGCCCAAGCCGTGGGCTGCAGCTTTTCCAGGAGGATGCTGTGAGAGATGGTATCAAAGGCTTTGCCAAAGTGCAGGCAGACACATCCATAGCCTTTCCCTCATCCGCCAGGCAGGTCACCTGGTCATAAAAGGAGATCGGGTTGGTCAGGCAGGACCTGCCCCTCCTAAACCCACGCTGGCTGGGTCTGATCCCTTGGCCATCCTGTAGATGCCATGTGATGGCACTCAAGATGATCTGTTCCATAATCTTACTGGGCACTGTCAGGCTGACAGACTTGGAGTTTCCCAGATCCTCCTTCCAGCCCTTCTTGTGGATGGGTGTAATCCCCTCAGGGATGCCGTAAATCCCTTCAGGCACAGCAAGGAGCCCAGTGACAGAGGGGAGGGATGCCAAGAAGCTTCAGAGCAGACCTCCCCAGAGAAACAAGCACCACCTTGAAATTCTACCTTCTATAAAGGGGCAGGCAGGAGGCCTTTCATTCTGGCCATTCCTGCAAGTCATTAGGTTTGCTGGAGGGCTGGAGTGTCAGAGAACATGGGCATCTCCAGGAGCTTAATGCAGGCTTGGAGCAGCAGGAGGGTCCTTGCAGCTTTGTACTTACACCTCACTGCCCTGCTGCCAGCGTGCTCTGCCCTGACAGGTCCTGCAGGCCTCCAGCAGCATTGACAGATCCTGCAGTTTATGGCCTCCTCCTGGTGCTCGTGGTTCCTGTGCTGCTCCTGCACTAGATCCCGGAATGCTTCCAAGGAGCTTGGATTGCTGCTGGAGCTGTTGTGCTGCCAGGTTTCCCAAGAGGACCAATGGATATTAATCGTGATAACAGATTGCTCCAGAGCCCTTGCATTGCTTTTGTCAGAAATAAGTTTTATTTCTTTCCAAAGCCAAAATACTGCCTGCAGCCATGAATATGCCACTGTGCTCCCCTCACCCCCATACCCCCAGC
>VZRQ01007135.1:413767-465935 GCA_013397975.1 Machaerirhynchus nigripectus
TTGACTAATCCGGCCTTGTCAAACTTCACAACACATTTCAGTGGGAGGGGAACTTTTTCCATGTGGTACATGATAGAATTAATCTCTGCCCTGCAGTTCTAGAGGAATTAGATAAGGAGGAGAATCATGGCTGTGTATTAGCCTTAATTTAGTGAGATATTCTCAAAGTTGTCCTTAAAATGCATAATAATTCTTACTTATGACTTAAAAACTACACACAAGGTACAAGGGGCTGTACTCTGCTCTGTTTCCCCAAACTGGGGACTAAAATGACAAACTGGGAACTTAAAGAAGGGGCCCAAAAGCTCCCTAAGTCTCTGTCTCTACAAGGCAAGCAAATCAAGGTCCTAATACTAATGTGCAACCACATTAATATGCCCGTGGTCTTCTGACATAGAGATCAGTATTTATCACAAAATCTATTTATACAGGTGCATACGTGGATTTGAAGTATGCTGCAGCAGCAGGACCTGCCACAACCAAGCACCTCTTGCATTCACCCAACAGCTTCAACCAATGGTCCAGAAGCCACTCAAACATAAAAAATTCCATCCAAAATAACTGCACTAACACTACTCAAGATCGAATCCTTCTCCTGAGGTCAGGTCACAAGCAAGAAGAACCATTAGTAAGGCAAAGTATGGAGGACAGTGCTTTGGCCAGCTCAGCTGGCCCCTGGCTCCCCCCTCTTGCCTTTTTCTGGTTCCCAGCAGGTGACCTCTGAGGGAATTTCGGTTTATTCTGTCGTCCTGGCCACTTTTCCTTTTGAAACGTTTTCTTCAGAGTAGTCACGTTTTACCTTTATTTCCATGGGGTCATCTGCCTCATCTACAGCAAGAAGGGAAGAAGGATTAAAGTTTGCAAATTCTTCTCTGACTTCAGTGAGGTGAAGATACAAATCATCAGAAAATGCTTCTGTTTATAGGCAACAAGAATCACGGAATCCCAGGATGGACTGGGTTGGAAGGGGCCCAAAAGCTCGTTTCGTTCCACCCCGTGCCATGGGCACGGACACCTTCCAAATTGCTCTGAGCCCAATCCAACTCCTTAGCCCTTACTCTATTCCAACATCTGCTCATCTGTATGAGCTGGTTTTCATACTGAGTTGGGTGTTGGGATAACACTCAGAGTCAGGGACTCTCAGGATTTTGGCTCCACCTATCTCCAGCAGCATGTTGGGAGCAATATTTAGTCCCTGGTACCACAAGGTTGCTGGAAGAACTGCCAGCATACAGTGGTTATATCTGTACTATTCCAGTGTGCGACCTCCTGGACACATTCACAGGTATCCATTCCAGGGTTTGGAACAATTAATTCCCTCAGTCCAGAGCAGTGAAGGAAGGAATAGTTAAGGTTCCCCTCAGCTGCTGCATGTTTGCTTTCTATAAAATAGAGAGGCTGCTGTGGCCCACTGTTAAATAAAAACATATTTTGTCACTTAAATTCCATTATGGAGCCAGGCTGGGAGAGCTGACAATGTTCAGCCCGGAGAAGGCTCCAGGGAGACCTTGGAGACCCTTCCTAAATGAGCTCCAAAGAGAGGGAGAGGGACTTGGGACAGGGGCCTGGAGGGACAGAACAAGAGGGATTGGCTTCCCACTGCCAGAGGGCAGGGTTAGGTGGGATATTGGGAAGAAATTGTTCCCTGTGAGGGTGGGGAGGCCTGGCACAGGGTGCCCAGAGCAGCTGCGGCTGCCCCTGGATCCCTGGAAGTGCCCAAGGCCGGGCTGGACGGGTCTTGGAGCAACCTGGGCTAGTGGAAGGTGTCCCTGCCCATGGCAGGGGGTGGGACTGGGTGAGCTTTGCGGTCTCTTCCCACCCAAACCAGGCTGACATTCCATGTTTTACTGTGAAGGATTCCTCTGAGCTCAGCACAGGCCCTGGGATTTCAATTTTAAGAGCACAGGTACCAAAGTGACACATCTGTGTGACTGGAAATACCAAATTAATTAATTAATTACTTCAGGCTCAGCACAGTTTGAGTGTTCTAGCCTTGCCTGATAACTACCTGTTTGTTATCCATAGGGTTAGGCAATACAGAAAACCAGGCCAAAAGGTAAATTTCCTGGAACAACTCACTTCTCCAGAGCTCTGTGCTCAGCGGGAATTTCAATCTCTGCTGTGGCTCAGGGCAGATCACGGTACCAAGGACAAACAAGGATGTTCTGGTTCACAAGAGGCATGGGCAGAGCTGCAGAGATTTCTGCACCTTGGAGACACACCCAGCCAGCCTGCAGCTGGGGAGTCTGGGCAGGTGGAGAAGATCTGGTTTTGGGAAGGCATTTCTGCAGCAGGCAGAAGGATGCTCCAAGGGGAGAGGGAAGGAGGAAAAGGCCAAAACTCTTGTTCTCCCACTTGAGACGGTGTTTTAACAGTAACCAGAAGAGCTGTGCATGATGTTGGTATCCAAAGACAAAAAAAGCATCCTGGAAAAGCACCCAAAGCCAAGCCCCAGAGCCCTGGGTTCCTGGGGACAGCCTGTGTGTCACAGCACAGGGAACATGGGTGCTGCAGCACCTCTCACCTCTTGTGAGCTGGGCTGTTCTATGCTGCTCCTCTCTGACCTGTTTCATCAGCTGCAGGTTGTGGTCACTGGCTTCCTTGTGATTCACCATGGGGAAGGGGTAATCCTGACCTGGGCAACGTGGAGACAGAGCCTTTACTGGACAGGACAAGGACAGCAAGGGCATTTCCCCGGATTTGAAATACTTCCAGCTTTTCTTAAATGGAAGTGCCTAATCCTCTCCGTCAAAGGGAAGAGCTCCCACTTTGACATAAGAGCCTTCAAAGATGTGTTAGAGCAGGAGTAAAAGCACAAGATGTTCTGATACTATTTAAAGCAGCCAAGCATCCAAGATGGATAAATTCAAAGGCAAAAGCCTGGAGTGATCCAAGAGTTTTAGGACATAAAGTTGAGGCAAAAATATGTACCCACGGAGAAAGAACAGAAGGGAGGCTGTTGGATTAATCCACTTTCAGAAGATAAATGGCTTATGTTGGAAGTGTGATGCCGCCATCACAAACACATTTATTTTGGATAGTTAGAAGCAGGAAAATCCTTAGCAAGGAATGTGAATGAATTACCTATGATACACCCTGCTTGCTTCTGCTCCTCTTCAGATGCTGTCCAAGGCTCATAGATGTACTTGGAGGGAAAGTTCTTTAGTATAGGCAAGTATTTCCTACAAAACAGGGATAATAGGGGGGTTTATAATCCTGCAGGCAAATATTCATACATTCAGAGAAGTGTAAACCAACCTGTGCCATCTTAATATTGATATTACAATCCATGGGAAGGCTCTGATTTATTCTCCACAAAAGAATTGGGTTTATGTTCTCAAACCTCCATAGGTGCTATCTTCCAAAAGTTAACTTTACAGCATAGAATAAATAGATCTGAACATTACTTCAGTTTTTATTTCATCCAAAATATGGGGTTTTTAAAATATTTTCACTGACATTTCATCCTAAACATTAATAAATTTAAAAAACAAACTAATTTTAAGAAATTGTTGCAGAATGGCAAAGTCATTTTCTGTCCTACTCTGTGAAGTACCTCAGCTTCTCCTTGGCAATACCCAAATCTAGACAGGATGGGAGGAAGAGATGTGGGGAAATGGAGCTGTTAGCTCAACATTAACGCAGTGAGCTCAGGAAACCCCCCGTGCTTTGAGAGAGCCCATCAGCACCTTTGTGGAGAGACAAGGAAATGAGTCTCTGAAACAGAGGGGACTCAGAGTGGAAAATAAAACCTATGTGTGTGCAACTACAGGCTGGCAGGGTTAGATGGGAACATGGGATATTCCTCCCTGTGAGGGTGGGGAGGCCCTGGCACAGGGTGCCCAGAGCAGCTGTGGCTGCCCCATGCCTGGGAGTGTCCAAAGCCAGGCTTGAAGAAACCTAGGATAGTGGAAGGTGTCCCTGCCCATGGAAGACGGTGGAACTGGATGAGGTTTAAGGTCCGTTCCAAGCCAAACCATCCCAGATTTCTATGAAAAGCAAGAAACAAAATGCAGACTGGAACCTGTGGGAAACTGTGGGAAGTTCTACTCAAATCCTTTAGAAAGAGGAGCCAGCCTGGTGATCAAACACAGTGCTGGAGGCAACAAGTGCTCACAAATGAACACACGCCCTGCTCAGCCATCACTTGGAACCCCAGGTATCTCTCTGCTTCTCCATGCTTCAGTTTCCTCATGTGTTCCACAAAACATTGCTATCAGCCCTGTTTTACAGGTGTGAGTGTTTCAAACTGATCCAGTTCATCAGCTCCTGCTGTCAGAGGAGCTTGGGAAGCTCTCAGGGAGATGGTGGGGTGGGGTGTCCCCTGACCTGATGTAGTTGCCCTGGGGGTCCGTGCGCTTCCCAAACCGGACGGGGCAGAAGATCCGCGTGTACTGGTGGAAGAAGGCGCTGGCTGACAGCCACATCCAGTTCCCAGCGTTGATGCTGTAGTCAGCATCTAAAAGCAGCTCTTCAAACACCTGCACATCAGGGATGGGAAGAGAGTGAGAAATGCCCCTGAAATGGCTACACTGCAAAAACTGGACCAAACCAGGCTGGGAGGTGAGGGGTGGGGGTTGCTGCTGGAAGCACAGCACTGTGGGGCCTGGGCTGCCTCCTCAAAGGTACACTGGGAATGCTCTCCACAAAGACAGAAGGAAGACAGAGCAACCCAAAAACTCTGGGTGTGGGACCTGCTACAGACTGAGCATGTCTCCACCAGTATCCTCATTATCCGAAAACCATGAGGATTTGGGGAAGGGCATGACCTCTCGCCACTGCACTAAGTGACAAACCAAGAGATTCTATAAACCCTGAGGGCCACAGGAAGGCTCAGAATGAAACCCTGCTCTGCAGAACCCTCCCACTGCTAGACTCAGGCTGTGCAGGGTTTCTCAGGGCCGGGCAGAACAGAGGAAAATAAAAGCCAGCAGTGAACCTTCATTCCCTCTTCCCAGCTGATCCAAAGGTCCCCCCGTGTCAGGAAGCAGGCGACAGCGTGCCGAGCCAGGTGATGGATCCAGCCTTCCTGGCGCAGCTGGGTCATAATGGCATCAATCCATGGGAACCCTGTCTGTGCCTGCAGCAGAACAGGAACATCAGCCCTCCCCTCACACACTGCTTTCACAGAATCACAGAATGGTTTGGGTGGGAAGAGACATTAAAGCTCATTCCACCCCATGCCAGGGGCAGGGACACCTTCCACTATCCCAGGTTGCTCCAAGACCTGTCCAACCTGGCCTTGGACACTTTAAGGGATGTGGACAATCTGTACAAGGGCCTCATTGCCCTCACACAGAAGAATTCCTTTCCAATATCCCACCTATCCCTGCCCTCAGGCAGTGGAAAGCCCCTTGTCCTGTGATTCCATCCCTTGTCCCAAGTCCCTGTCCAGCTCTCCTGGAGCCCCTTTAGGCACTGGAAGAGTCTCTAAGGTCTCCCTGGAGCCTTCTCCAGGCTGAACATTCCCAGCTCTCACAGCCTGTCACACCACTGCAAGAGCCCCTCAAACTGCCAGCAGGGACCAATCAAGGGAAGAGCAAAACTCCGAGCTCCAATGCAGCTGCTGTGGCCAGGCACCTCTTTACCATTTTCCATTTGTGGAGCCTCTCTGCATCCTCATACCAGCAGATCTGGAGGCAGATGGGGTTCCCAGCCATTTGGGTGAAGTTGGGGGTTGCTGATGCTACTGTATAGAAAAATTCCCTCCACAACAGCTGCCCTTGGAGTGACACTGGGGGCAGAGAGTGGTGCTTTGCCTGCAAAAGACACAAGGTGACAGCTTCAGTTCATACATACCATTGCAGCCTCACTCATTTTGTGACTGTCAGGCCCATAAAGATTAATCTGACTACAATACTGGTTTCAAGGCACTTTAATGTTCAAGTCAAGGAAACCAAAGATCTGAGGCAACTCTGGCCCAAAGCAAAGCCAAATTGCCAGACCTCAGTGTTACCTCAAACATTCTCCATCTACCTTCCAGAACAGTGGCACACGGATTTCTTACACCAAGCATGTGTTTATTAATATGTTAACTGAATTCAGGTGGCTCAGCCATGTTTCAAGAGATAGTCTTAAGATGGAGGTTCAGGTTGGTTTTCTTGGGTTGGTTTCAAGCTCACTTTTTCTTAAGAATCAAACAAGATTTCAGAGAGTGGTTTTTGTTTATGCTACAATTTAAACTTGTCTAAGACAAAACCAGTTGATTTCCAGAAACAAAACTGCATAAACTGTTCAAAACCTTCCCTTAATCACAGAATCACCATGTTGGAAGAGATCTTCAAGATCACCGAGTCCAACCCATGCTCTAACACCACCTCAACTAAATCATGGCACTGAGTGCCACATCCAATCCTTTTTTAAACACATCCAGAGATGGTGACTAGACCATCTCCCCAAGCAGATGATTCCAGAACTTTATCACTCTCTCAGTAAAAAACGTTTTCCTAACATCCAACCTAAATTTCCCTTGGCACAGCTTGGGACTGTGTCCTCTCATCCTGTCAGTTGTTGCCTGGAAAAAGAGACCAACCCCCACCTCACTACAACCACCTTTCAAGAAGTTGTAGAGAGTGAGAAGGTCCCCCCCGAGTCTCCTTTTCTCCAGGCTGAACAACCCCAGCTCCCTCAGCAGTTCCTCACAGGGCTTGTGTTCCAAGCCCCTCACCAGCCTTGTTGCCCTCCTCTGGACACGCTCAAGTGTCTCCACGTCCTTCCTGAACTGAGGGGCCCAGAACTGGACACACTACTCAAGGTGTGGCCTCACCAGTGCCCAGTACAGGGGAGAATGACTGCCCTGCTCCTGCTGGCCACACCATTCCTGATCCAGGCCAGGTGCCATTGGCCGTCTTGGCCACCAGGGCACACTGCTGGCTCATGTTCAGTCGGCTTTCGACCAGTACGCCCAGGTCCCCTTCTGCCTGGGCAGTCCAGCCACTCTGTCCCCAGCCTACAGCATTGCAAGGGGTTATTGTGGCCAAAATGCAGGACTTGGCACCTGGATTTGTACCACCAGACAGACAAACTAAAATCCTTGAATTTTAGGAAGGTTTTCCTGGGCTTCCCTGCTGATCCTGGGTCTGCTTGCTCCCTATTCATAGAACCATGGCATTATTTGGGTTGGAAGGGACCGTAAAGCCCATTTTGCTCTACCCTCTGCCATGGGCAGGGACACCTTCCACCATCCCACACTGCTCCAAGCCCCGTTCAACCTGGCCTTGGACATTTCCAGGCATGGGACAACCACAGCTTCTCTGGGCACCCTGTGCCAGGGCCTCCCCACCCTCACAGGGAAGAATTTCTCCCCAACATCCCTTCTAACCCTGCTTTTTCAGTTTGAAGCCATTTCCCCTTGTCCTGTCACTACAGTTTGCTGATGAAAATATGAATTTAGAATATGAATATCCTGTTTCTAAAACTTAATTGGGAAGAGCTGCAGACATTCACAGGTGTTTCACACAACACAAAGCCACTCCACAGATTGCATGGGACACCATGAGAAGACATTAACAAAGCAGCATTTTTTGATACACCAAGTCTCTACCAAGATGATCTGAGTGTTAAATCCTGCCTCCCATGCCTGACATGTCACAGTCTTGGATTTGCTTACTTAGGAACAATTATTTGCTTACCTGAGCATAAATGTTTGACAACCTATAAAAAAAGGTCCGAACTGACAGACAGCCCATACTGAAATATGGGCTCAGGCCTGTGGTACTCGGAAGAAGTGAGTTTGGGATTGTCCTTGGTTTAGTAAAACTTGTCACCCAGCCCTGAAATAAAAACAAAAAATCTGGGTTCAAGCAGCACAAGATTACAAATGTCCAGTAATAAAGGGAGGAAAGCCTTGGAACTGGCTTCACTATCACAGGGGCTTGTTTGATGTCATGCCTGGAAAACACTCCCACTTCCCAGAAATCAAGGAGAACAAAACCCAAGCCCAAGCTGCCATCCTCCTCCAAGCCAAGCTGGGCACTGACCTCAGCCCACCTGGAGCCACCACCATCCCCTGTGGTCCATCAGGGCTGACCTGGTCAGTCAAGTGTTGCTCCAGACGCTGCAGCCCTTCGGTCTCCCCTCCTCTCCAAGGGGAAAGGCTCTCTGCGGAAATCTTCAAATCCACAGGGAGAGGCACCCTGTAACACTCAGCCAGGCCTGGGTCAGGGGCCCTACATCTCCTGAGGTGAGAGAGAAAACTCTGTGAAAAGGGCAACAGGAGCCAGGAGAAGGAGGCAGCCCCTGTCCATGGCACATGCCAAGTCTCCCTTGTCACTGTCTAACCAGAGCACAGGGAATGAAAGGACAGCCAGAAATCTCAGGCTGTACTCTCCTGGAGGAGAGGAGTTCATCCTGCAATTTCTCCAGGGAATTCTAGCCTGAACTGGGAAAAGAGGAACAGTCCCACCAAGTTACACTGCTCAGAGCAGTTGGCTGCAGACCCACAGCTCAGACCCCTTTTAATTCCCATCACCTACACAAGGCTTGGAGGCAGCTCCTCTCCAGTTGCTCCCAGCTGTCACATCCATCCCTAGGAGGGAACCAAGAGCCTCCTCAGACCGTAAACACAATTATGGTGCTGCCTCCAAAGGCCACTCCAGCTCCTGTGCCTCTGAGGAGAGGTCACTCTTGAGAGGTTTCACAGAATCCCAGACAGCTTTGGGTGGAAGGGACCTTATAGCCCATCCAGTCCCACCCCCTGCCCTGGGCAGGGACAGCTTCCACTAGCTCAGGCTCCAAGCCCCATCCAACCTGGCCTTGGACACTTCAAGGCATGGGCAGCCACAGCTTCTCTGGGCAACCTGTGCCAGGGCCTCCCCACCCTCACAGGAAGAATTCTTCCCAACATCTAATCCAAACCTGCTCTCTTTCAGTTTCATAGGGAAGGATGCAGATCAGCTCCCTGGGCCACCCTGGCTGCTCATTGCTAACCAAGGTGGGGGCTCCCCAAGCCCACACCCCTGAGCAGCCCCTCCACATCTCCTCAGCCTCAGTTGCTGCGGCTTCCCAGGGCCTCTGCCCCCCATAAGGCTGGAAGAGCATCAGTTTGGTTTTTCTTCCCCACCCTGTAAAACACAGATGAAGAGGCCCAAGAAGTGGTGGTGGTATAGAGATTTCTCACAACCCATGAATGAACTCAGACATCAACAGATCTTTGTACTTACCTGGACAAACCTGAGCTCAGCCCGGCTGCAGACACCTACAGAGATGGGGCCAGTGCAGCTCTCAGAGCACTGACATAGCTCAGGCCTGCTGGGAAGCATGTGAACCACTTTTCTCTCATCAGCATTAATTTTAAAAGCCGAAACAAGCAAATTAGGCAAGAAAGGGAAAAAAACAGTGCTAGAAGAAAATGAAGGAATTTATATATCCCAGTACTAACATGACTCTTGTCATCAGACTGTCTGAGGACAACATTCAGTAGTTAACAGGACTCCCCCAAGATGGGAAGACCCAAGCCTGGGTTGGTGGCACTGAACTGAGGCCATGAAGGAGGAACCTGACATTGAATCCCAAGTACCTGCAGTCTGATCCCAGCTCTCTCCTGCCCCAGTCTTACCTCCCTTTAGATCATTGACTTCTCATGCAGAGCTAAACACAAGACATCCTTGACTCTGAGCTTCTTCTCAAGTCCTGGGAGACACGAGCTCAGTCCCTCTTTCCCATACAGCAGAGGGGAGGAGAGATTTAAAGCCAGGAGAGAACAGTAGGATTATTCCACCGAACTTCCTGCATAAAACAAACTATAGTGGTTCATCCAATTCCTGTCCAAAATCTTGAGAGGAATGTAGAGCATGCCTTTGAGTAAATTCCCCAGGCATTCCTCTGTAGGAGTTTGACATCTCTTAAAAGCTTTTCTCAAGGTGCCTTGCAAAAGCTTAAAACTTTTATAGAATCACAGAATCATTACGGTTGGAAAAGACCTTTAAATCATTGAATCCAACCATTATTTCGTGAGGTGTCCCACATGGTGGGAAATCTGCTGCACAAATACCAAAAGAGCTGAGTATCAGACCATTCCACCATCTGCTCTCCCCTCCCAACAACAGTCACATCCCCTGTATACAGAATCAATAACCCTCCATGCACAGAAATGAAACAAGAAAACGTCTAAAGCGCATTGTTATCATTTGGCCCTGGCTCTTCTTTTGGGGAGAGAAGGAGGACTAGTAATTCCCACTCACTGGCTGCTACTTACTGGAAGTCTTCAGCTGTGAGGTTTCGGACAGGCACCTCAGGGTCACCAAGCAGAGACAGAATGTGAAGGAACCTCTTGTAAGTTAATGGGGGACTCCCACCATTTAGGTCCAAAATCCTAAAAAAAAAAAAACAAGATTGCTTTTCACACAACAGAAACCAAGGAGGAAGCTGGAGCTGCTAGTGGACAGGAAGGTGACATCACAGGCTATAACAACTCCATTAGTGCAACTGAATGTGGAAATTACAGATTTTACAAGTAAAACTCCTCTGAGTGAATGTACATCTATCCCAAGAGCAGTTTCTCAGGACCTAAGACAACAAAACTGGGATCAGGATTCCAGCCATGGCTTCACCTGTACAGCCACACACAGCCAGGACACACAGGGCAGGGTATGGGATGCCTCTGATGTCACAAAAAACAGGTTCAGGGCAGTAAATAACTGTCCTCTGTGAGCAATCACCTGTGCAGACAGCTTGAATTCATTTACATAATTTAGGGGTTTTACACAATTGGACTGTTAGGGCTGGTTTAGTTATTACTATTTTCCTTCTTAGTAATTTCAAGATCTTCAGTCATTCAGCACTGAGTAACAGCTTGGATCTAAGTGTGTCCAGACACCAGTGAAAGTTGATCAGAAAGAAATCTAACACCAAAAATTCTTTACCACATTTAACAGAACTTTTACAAGTCCTATTAAATGCGTTAGAGAATTTCTTCCACTCTGTTTAAAAGAGTAAGTTTTTAGGTGAATTAAACTGCCCAAAAGGAAAAAGTTAACCAGCTCTTTAGGCTGAAATCCTGAAACCTGTGCACAATCTCTTCTGTTCTTTCCAACAGAGCAACACACAAAGTTTCTCCAGCAAACACCACCACGTTCACCTCAGCCAGTCCAATTTTCTCCAAAGGAAAAACCAAGACACTTGGCCTTTTCTCTTCTAAAATGACCTCCCTGGAGACACCTGTGGGTTTGGGGCAGTCACATACCGCTGGGTATTGTACAGGCTGTGGCCCACCAGGGAGAGGACCTCAAAGCCCAGCTCTGCCCCCAGGCGCCGGATGTTGGCCTCCATCTCCTTGTAAAATGGCTCCATCTCTGCATCCAGCGTCACTTGTGTGATATTCCACTTCTGGATGTGATCCCTAAGAACAGTCTCATACTCCCCTTGAATAACCAGCAAGCAGGAGCCCAGCTGGCCCAAGTTTTTGTGAAGATCCTCAAGGGACTGGAGCAGGAAGTGCCAGCGCAGGGCCCCGATGTGCATGGAGGAGGTCAGGAATGCTCTGTCCAGGATGTACACGGGGTACAGGGCCTCTGAGGACTCCAGGGCAGCCAGCAGCACTGGGTTGTCATGGAGCCGGAGCTCCTTCCGGAAAAGGTGAATGGTGCGATGCAGCATCCTGGCTACAGCAGGAAGGGAACCCTTGGCTTTCAGGATACCCAATCCCTATAAAGAACAAGGTCAATTAACAATTAGAAATAGAGCTCAAAAAAAATCGTCTGCAGTTTTTACTACAAACCTTTTGCTTTGATAAGTTTCCATGAGAGAGAAAAGCAGGAACAAGACCAAACCTCTCCTCTGGCCTCACCACTCAGCAGCAGGATCACCACCCAGCTCCACAGAGAATGTCTCTGCCCCAAATGAGACATTCTCAAATCCTTAAATTAAATCCCTCAAAGCAATTACATTCCAATAACACTCACCAGAAGGAAGGAATCAAAACAGATGGAGCTGCCAGAGCTCCATTTAGTGCACAAACGCTTTTTAACTGCACAGATGAGGCTGTCAGCAAACCCTCTGGAAGTCATCAGCTGATTTCAAAGAGGTCCACAGGAGCAATGAGCTCATCAGAGACCTGGTACAATACTCCCTCTGTCAAGGGATTTTAGTAGGAGACATCTGAATTTATGGATTGCACAGAATCCCATACTGGTTTGGTTGGAAGGGACTTCAAAGTCCATCCAGTCCCACCCCCTGCCATGGGCAGGGACACCTTCCACTATCCCAGGCTGCTCCAAGCCCCGTCCAACCTGGCCTTGGACGCTTCCAAGGATCCAGGGGCAGCCACAGCTTCTCTGGGCACCCTGTGCCAGGGCCTCTCAGAATTTCTTCCAATATCCCATCTAACCCTGCCCTCCAGCAGCGGCAAACCATTCCCCCTTGTCTTGTTCCTCCAGACCCTTATCAAAAGTCCCTCTCCAGCTCTCTTGGATTCCTTTTAGGCACTGGAAGGGGCTCTGAGGTCTCCGCTTTTCTTCTCTAGGCTGGACACCCCCAGCTCTCTCAGTCTGTCTCCAGAGCAAAGCTGGGTGTGATAATGACACAAAACTACTCTTGATTCATACATTTATTCCCTTTGAACCACTTTAGCTGAGTTCAGAGGGTTGGCAGGAGTGCTGATCTTGGGTCTCAGGATGAAGCAGCTCAGGGTAGAGTGTGGGAAGCAGCTCCTAAGCTCTGGCTGCCCTGTTCAGGACAATGGACTCAGCAGAAGCTGGAAAGCAAAGGAGGAGCCCAGCTGCCACCTCGTGTCTGCACCGAGCCCAGCAGCACCTCCCAGACTCGCCCTCCCGTGGAAAATTGGGAAAGTTCAACGGCCAGCTCCCAGGTGGGTCCCAAACTGCTGCTAATTTCGAGCGTTACCCCCAGAGGAGAATTAAGAGATTAGGGATTAGCAAAGAACCAAACAACAATCCCTAACCCAGCTCAGATCTTCCAGACAAACAGCTCCACTCACCCCCTCACCAAAGGCTGCACCAGGCGACTCAACCCTTGTCTCCACTCAACCCACATCCAGCAGCTTTTCCATAAATCTGATTTGCTCCGTTCCCAAAGAAATGCACTGGCAGCACCCAGACAACCCCACTTTGTTACAAGCCCCCAGTAAGGCCCCAAACTCACGAGTGCGTGGTGCAGCCCAATGCAGCGCTGGGATGTGAGGGGTGCTCTGCTCTGTATCCCAGCTCAGCACTGCCCTGCACCCACTTCCTGGGAGAACCGGAAAAACAAGGTGACTCCCGCTGCTCAGGGGAGCACCCAGCTGGCATTTTTGGGTACTGAACCATGCAAAGCATGCTGGAAGAGTCCCCTGCACCCTCCGCCCCAGCTAGCCTCACTGAGGGACTGCCCCAATCAGGAGCTCCAAGGCCCCCACAGCCTTTGGGGCTGTCCCAAGCTCTGTGGCCCCATATGGTCCGGAGGGTCACCTCAAATCCTGGGCCCTGCAGTCCCATGAAGCCTGTGGGATCACAGTCACCCAGTGCCCCTTGGTCTCACACAGCTGGGACTGCTCTGAGCCCAGTGCCCCACACAGCCCATGGGATGGCCGCAGGAAGTGTCCCCGGGCTGGGGCCCATCCCATCCCTTCCACTGGTGGCATCCCTGCAGGAGCAGTGGGGAGCAGGATTACACCACAACAGGGACTGGGTACAGGGCAGGCAGGCCCCAGGCCAGGGCCTGAGTGGGCTGCATGATCTGGGTTAAGGGCAGCTCTGGGTATCCCACTAAAGGGGACTGGAGGAATCAGAGACAGGGATTTCATTAAGAGAGGCTGGGAAGAGCAGGGGCTCCATTAAAAGGGACTGGAGCTCACTGGGGAGGGAGGGAGCCCAGAGCCAAAGAGCTGTCAAGGCTGGGTGAGGAGCTGGGATCCCGTGCTGGGTGGGAAGGAATGGGGAGGGGGATCACTTGTGCAGGCCGTGGGTGGTCCCTGCGCCCTCGGACGCTCCTGTCCTGTCGGGAGAAAGGGAAAGATCCTCTGGGATACTAAAGAAGGCAGAGCAGGTGCTGTCTGTCATTGACATCACATTGGGATTTATCCACTGTTACTCTTCCACGTCTCCATGAACCAGTGACTCGAGTCTGTTCACCCAGCAAGGCTGGGCAGACTCCCTGCCACATCCAGATCACATCTGTTCCCCAAAAATCACCCAAGCAGGCAGAAAATACACCTCACACTGGATTCATCCCTGCAGTTTGGGACAGGTACACCAAGAGAGAAAGCAGGAAAAACTAGGCCTTACCTTGAGGGTTGCTCAGCTGACGCTCCAGGGTCTTTACAACACGTCACCCCAAATAGATGAGGTCACACAGTCACACTGAACCCGGCTCTCTCGCTGCTGAGCATTTCTCTCCACAGGCAGGGATGTGCTGGAGGGATGCAAGGGCTATCAGTGGCACTATCCAAATCCCACTGTGCTGCTCCTGTTCCTACAGGCATCAAGAAATATGTTGCCCAGGTTTAAATACCCCTAAACACCATAAATATCTTCACTGAGGTGGATTCTGCATCAAAGATGGTCTAAGCCACTCAAGCTTTTCTATAATTCCCAAGAGAGAAAGAGGAGGATTGCAGGCAGCTCCTCTCTGGTCTCACTGGCCCTTGGAGCTGGCAGAGCCAGATGGGGCAGGGACAGACCAAGGCCTAGGAACTGGGAAGAGAAACTTCTAACAGTTTAACTTCCTCTGCGGAGCACTCTCCATTGTCAAATCCAGACACAGATGCTCATTGACTATATACTGGTTGCTTCAGAAGCAACAGTAAAACAGTTAAACACACAGTGTCAGACACCTGGAGAGAGCAGCCCCACACCTGCTCTCTGAAACCACAGTCTGGGCTTGGAAAGTGGAATAATTATCACCCTTGAGTTGTTTAATGTTATTCTGATTTGACAGGCTTAAATTGTTAACAATTCTGGGATCTAAGAATGCATTTTTTGCAAAAATCTGGTTCCATAATCCCACTCTCCACATTGAGCCAGACCTGAGGCTACTCTTGATTCCAGCCTCTAGGCTCTTTTCCCTGCTTGAATACTTTCAGTGGTAAATACAGTACTGGATAAAGCTTAGATGCAAGAAAAGTCCCAAACCGACCCAACTGTCTGGGGCTTCTCCTGCAGCGAGTTGAGAACCACCCCCGAGAGTATCTACCCATGGGGGACGGGTGGAGGGAAGTGGGGTGCGGGAGACGGGCTGGCCCTGCCCGGGCCCTTCAGACGGGAGGGGAAGTGGTGAGGAGGGAACGAGGGAGGGCGGCCCCTGCACCAGCCCCGCAGCAGCTGGGGGCGAACAGCCCGGCATGGCTCCCCACCTCCTCCCTAGGGTGGCTCCCAGAGCCCGCCTTTACCTCCTTCCTGTGGCGCTGGCGGGCGCGGGCCAGTTCCTCGCCCCACGGGGCCGGTTACACAACACCGGCCGGGACGGGCGGGTTATGTAAGGACCACTCCCAGCGGGGCCCTGCCCCTTGTCCGCGGAAGTTTAACGCGGTTCAGGGTGGGAGGGTCCCAGGGCCGGAGCGTCCTAAGGCCTGGGGTCCTGGAGGGTCCCGGAAGGGCTCCGGCCCCGCTCCCGCGTCCCCGTAACAACCTCAGGCCGCACCCCCCGCGCGGGTTTTACTAAGGGGCGGGGCTTGGGTTCCCGCCCGCAGCGCTCACCCAATGGCAGCGCTCCAATTCGAATGGAGGGCGGGGCTGAGCGCCGGGGCAGCTCAATCAGCGCCCGCGCAGCGGGCCGGGGGGCGGAGCTGCCTGCCAGGCGTCCGCCCGTTGCCAGGTGATAGCGGAAGTCCAGCCCCTGCCGCGCGCCGCCTCACGGGCCTGGGGGGCGGGAGCTGGGGCCTTGGTCGTTGTGCGGGGAGTGTTAGTTAATTCGAGTGGGGGGGTAATTAGCAAGCAGAGACGGTGGAAGTCGTTCCGAAAGGATTGTGCGAGGGCTCTTGGAGGGGTGAGGCTGCGGGAGGCTGTTCCCATCCTCGGGGAGTGGGAAGCGGGGTGCAGCTCTTGTCCGTGTGTGGGGGTAATTAGGCTGAGGGGGTAATTAATTAGGCTGATGGAGGGGGTGAAATGTTACAGTTCCATAAGGGGTTTGGAGCCTGGTCACGGCCTCCCAGATCATTAGGGTTTGTTAAACCCCAGGGTTTATTAGACTCAGCTGGGGACTAATGGATCGATTATAAAGAGTCGCATTCCCCTCCTCCAGCAGGTGCAAGAACAGCTCCAGGAACAGGTTCAGCTTCTCTGTGACTCTAGTATCACATCAGGATAACAGCTCAAAACCCACATCCTTAGCAAAAAAAAAATTCTCTATCTAAAGTGCTATTTTTGACAATCCAGTTTGTCAGGAATACAATCCGGTCTTAGAGCTCCAGCACCATGCAGAGAGCCTCACGGCTGACAAGGGAGCTCTCACTCCTGGCGACAGAGCCACCTCCGGGCATCACCTGCTGGCAGAACGGGCAGCTCGATGACCTGCGGGCACGTATGTACCTTGAGGGTTCCCAAAGGCAGGGCTGGGTTGCAGTTTGCTGCTAGGTCTGTGCTTGCTGTGTGTTCTGGGCTTTATACACTATGTGGAAGTGTGGGATTTTATTTTCTTTTAAACATAGCTTGGCCTGGGCCTTGGCTGGTCTGCCCTCAGTTTTGATTGCTGTGGAGGGGAGCTGTCTCTCATCAGATGACATTTTTTGTTCCTGGATTCTCCCCTGTGAGGGTGGTAAGGCCCTGGCACAGGTTGCTCAGAGAAGTTGTGCCTGTCCAATCCCTGGGAGTGTCCAGGTTGGATGAGGCTTGGAGCAATCTGCGATAATGGAAGGTGTTCCTGGAACTGGGTGGTCTTTAAGGTCCCTCCCAACCCTTAACATTCTATGATTCTGTCCCCTGAGCAGCACTGTAACTGTGGGAGGTGTGTGGGGACTGCTGTCAACAAGATGATCTGGAAGGTCCCTTCCAACCCAATCCATTCTGTAATTCTGATTTTGATGTAATTCTTGTATTTTCATCTTGCTCCTAAAGAAATTTTAGGAGGTGTGGACACACCATATGAGAAAGGAATATTCAACCTGGAAATCATAGTTCCCGAAAGGTAAGTGGGCGATGACATCTAGCTAGATTAATTAAGAAGGAATTCTTCTGTGTGAAGGTGGGGAGGCCCTGGCACAGGGTGCCCAGAGAAGCTGTGGCTGCCCCTGGATCCCTGGAAGTGTCCAAGGCCGGGTTGGACAGGACTTGGAGCAACCTGGGCTCGTGGAAGGTGTCCCTGCCCATGGCAGGGGGTGGAGTGAAATGGGTTTAAGGTCCCTTCCAACCCAAACCAGGCTGATTCTCTGATTAAGTAGTTGGTGTAGTCCTGCTTTCAAATACGAGTAACTGATGTCGGGTATTTACTGTAAATGCTAACATGTGGGTCTTTCCTTTATCCTGCCAACAAGGAATGGAGGTGAGACTTTTTTTTAAGGAATGCAGTTTTTCCAGTGGCTGATACACTTACTTTGCACATCAAAGATGTGTGATTAAAAACCTAAAAGTGCAATGGTAAGACTTTTGCCTCATCATACTGTCTCAAAGCTTTCTGGAAAAAGCTTGTTCATCAGTACAAGGTTTTTTATATTGTTCCCTTGTGGAAGTCTATCCAGGAAAGTGCTGGTTGAACACAGCTGGAAGCAGCAAAGGCAGAACACTGCCTCCAAAGATTTGTGGGGAAAGGTGTTGTGTAGGCTGGGAGGAGGAAACTATGGCATTGCTTGGGTGGTGAAACAACTGGCCTACAGATGTAACAATAACTTTTGTTTTTTAATGCTTATGCCTTCAGGTACCCATTTGAGCCGCCAAAGATTCGCTTCCTGACCCCCATCTACCATCCCAACATTGATTCTGCTGGAAGGATTTGCCTGGATGTTCTTAAGTTACCCCCAAAGGTAAGACACTGCTTGGGTTTAGGTAAGTGAGCCTGGGCAGGGTAATGACCTCCTTATCTGCTCCTTGTAAAAGCCTGATTGAATGTCTGTTTACTCCTGACTTATTTACAGGGAGCAGGGAGTAAAGTTTTTGAGTGGCATCTCCTTTGTTTAGACCCAGACCATAATGTTCTTTGTTCCATATAAGCTTCCAAGGTTTTAAGGACTCGAGTCAAAAGGCATTAGGTCTGAAAATGAGTTGCCCCAACACAGCAGAGATCCAGCCCACAGAATCATGGAATCTCCTGAGCTGGAAGGGACACACAAGGATCATCACAGCCAGGAGCTGAATTTGCACAGGACAAGCCCAAAGTCCCACCGTGTGCCTGGGAGCTTTTTCCAAATGCTCTTTGAGCTCTGGCCACCTTGGAGCCATGACCACTGCCCTGGTTGTCAGTTGGGCTTCCTTGGAGCCTTGTGTTGAGAGTGGGCCTGGTGTGGGCCCTGTAATGGGGCATTAGGTGCTGGAAATCCCACAGCAGCTGTGGGCAGCTTGGGTTGAAGTGCTGTGATTTCTGAGGTGTTTCTGGGCTGCCACGTTTCTCTCTCTGAGCTGGTGCTCTCATCCCATTTCCTTACAGGGTGCATGGAGGCCTTCCCTGAACATCTCCACCCTGCTGACCTCCATCCAGCTGCTGATGGCAGAGCCCAACCCTGATGACCCTCTCATGGCTGACATTGTATGTGAGCTCCTCTCCCTCGCTCTTGGCCATGGACACAGGTGGGGAGGGAGTGGGGGCTGGATTTAGGCTCAATTTCTGCTTCACTTGCTCTAGATTGACACACTAGGAGCGTGGCCTGACCTAGATCAGCTGGGGTGTCCCTGGGCTTCCCTGAGGCAGCTGAGCCCAGAAGAGATGGTCAAGGTCTTGTCTTCAAGCCATTATCTTCAGTGCAAATGGCAGCACAAGTTCTTCAAGCAAACTAAATGAATTTTACACTTTATGCTGTTGTGGTTTTAGTGTGGCTTAGGAGTCCTAAAGCCAGACTTGGTCCCAGCTTCTTGATGACATGTATTCAATCAAATCTCTGTCTTTGTCTTGCTCTTCCCATTTAGTCCTCAGAGTACAAGTACAACAAGCAGCTGTTCCTGCTCAATGCCAGAGAGTGGACGGAGAAATACGCAGGGCAGCTGAGGGTAAGGACCACGCTTTGCTCACTGGGTGTAGCTCCCTCTTAGTCTACAGTCCTTTTGTCTCTGTTTCCCTTTCACAGTTGCTTTGTTCTTTCCTTCCCCCCTTCTGCTCTGTGTTTTGGATCTGTATGTAATTTCATTATATTTTTTTAAGCTCATTACATTCTTTCCTTCCAATTAAATGTGCTCATTCACTAATAATTGCTGTGCTGCTTGAGGAGGAGGAGGAGAGACAGGTGGATAAACCCTTCTCAGGGATCCATCAGCCCTGTTCTCCCTCAGCTGTGTTCCCTGTCCTCCTGTGCCTGATGCCCACCTGTGCCTGTTCTCCACCTGCTCATCCATTGACTGACTGGTCTCCCTAATCCCTGGTGGAGTGCAGCCTTCCTCCCACCACCCTTCCTCTCTTCCTGCCTCCTTTCCTCTCCCTCACCTCACCAATGAGTTTCATAAAAATAAATCACACTTAAGCAGATCAAAACCTCTGCCCAAAAATCAGTTACCTTTGGGCCTTCTCCCTTCCCTAGATGCCTTCCCTCCCTGCACCTGATTTGGAACACCATTTCTGGGATGGGGATATCTGCAGGAGCCCTGGCAGCCATGCTCACTGCTCCAGCTCTGAACCTATTTCCAAGTTAACTGTAGTTGTCAGGAGGGCACAGAGTGAAGCCATCCCTGCAACAGCACCTGGAGCCCTGGAGTGACCCGGCTCATCTGTGTGTGTGCCACTGCTCTGCTCAGTCATTATCTTGCTCTCCTGTCATCCCCCTTCCTAAAAATCCCAGCAGTGAGAGCAGAACAATGAAGGCTCACTGCGTAAGGGCCAGAGTACAGTCAGCTCTGACCTTGGTGGAGCACAGGGCATTCCAGTGGCTGTAAAATTAAATTATTCACAGCTGTTTTATTTCTTGGGTCATCACAGGCTTCCAAGCCTTTGGAAGAGGAAGTCATCCAAAGTGAAACAAGCACCAGCAGTGAATTGACCATGCAGAAAAGAAAAGGGGTTAACATCAGCAGGAAGGAGAAGAAATCCCGCCCAGATTCCTGAGGGGGTTTTGTTCTCTTGGGGCTGTCACTGTCCGCTTCCCCTCACACAGGTACAAGGAATGAGTCTGCCTTTAAAGGGCTGCACCAGCTTTGGGTTTCTGTTTTCTTGGCATGGTTTTTTGTTTTTTTTTTTTTTTTGGTGAAGAGTTCCATTATAATAATAAAACATAAAGCTTTTATATCTATTTTTCCATTTTGTTGAATGGAGGTTTTGGAATATTCAAAAGAAAAGGAAAACTGGAAGCACTGCTTCAGCTTCCAATTTCCAACTTTCAGAGACATGGGAATAGCACCAAGTAGTTCAGTTTCTATTTTCACAACCAACTGAGAGCAGGAGCTGAGCAGAGGACAGGTCAGAACCAGCTGGTGGGGGAATCCTTTCCCAGGAAAGGCTTAGTTTTCCATGTAACCTCAAGGACTAAGTCATTTAACTCAAGTCTTACAACTCTGGCTGTCCAGAGCAGTCTGTTAGGTTCCAGTTGGACCATTTAGGATAACCTGAATGGTGTCTCGGCTCTGTTGTGACTCCAGGAGGTGGCCAGTGACAAGAACCAGCTCAGGGCAGGTGAGGAAGAGCCCAAAGGATTGCTGGAGATCTGGGAGTGGATGGATGTGGAAGAGCAGGATGTCAGCGATGTGATGTGCAGGGTGAGGAGCACAAGAGGATTGGGCTAAGGAGGTAATTCTCGGTGCTTCCACGGATCCAAAGATGAGGGCTGATGGTAGCAGGAGCAAGTGAGGTGCTCAGCCTCTTGCTCTGCAGGTTACCTGCTGGAAATTTAACCTATGTCCTGTCCCTGCTCCGAGAAAAGCGAACCAGGCCCACCTCTGGAGCAGAGACAGGACTCGGCAAGCTTCCCAGTGTCTGGGAAGTGATGAAGCTCAGTGGTGGGCTGAGCTCTGACGGGTGAGGAATGGCTGTGTCCTTGGCTGCTCCCAGAGCCCCAGACACGTCCCTGTCCCACTCAGTCGAAGTTGTAGTAAAGGCAGAAGGCGAAGAACATGGCGAAGATCTGGAATGACAGAGGTGGGAGAGGGTCAGCCCCATGGCAGGGCCAGGCTGGGCCTGGCCGTGGTTGGATGCAGAGAGGGGCTGCAGGGTCCCTGGGCTGGGGCCATCGCTGTGCCCCTCAAGGGGCCTGGGCCAGCTGTCCTGGTGCTGCACAGCAACACCAGGGCAAGGAGACCCAGGGGGAGCAAAACAAAGCCTCCCCTGTCCCTTCACCTGCCCTATCTGCAGCAGAGAGCGGGCTCTGTACCCCAAGACAAACCTGAGCCCCTTTGTGCTCTCCTTGCCTACTGCGCAACCCCCCTGCCACAAAGAGGGGACCCTCTGCCTGCCCTATCCCCAGCCCCCTTCATTACCTCAATGCCCAGCACAGCCAAGCTGCAGGTCCCAGGGAGGGAGATGTACCTCTGCAGAGTCCTGCCAAAGGTGGAGAAGCAGCCCTGGGGCAGGGAGAGGAGGGAGGGGCTCTCTCCTGTTCCCCAGGGCCAGAGGGGGACCAGGGTGTGGGGGGGTCTGCTGTGGGGCAGGATGAGCTGAGGACTTTGGGAGCCACTGGACTGTGGAACCACAGCCAGGTGATGTCCCAGGCTCTTGTCCCTTATGCTTTGCTCTGTGAGCCTGGGAAGGGCTGGGACGGGGACGTTGACACGGCAGCATTGTGCCATACCTGCTCATGGATGTAACCAGGGCTTCTGTCCTGGCACTGCTCCCAGCCCAGGAGCTCTCCTGCCTGCAGAAGCCCATCCCGGGCACAGCATGCCCGTGGCCATGGCGTCCCTGGGTGTAGCTCCTGGAAGCGGGAGCCATTCCCAAAGTCTTCAGGTCCTAAAACGCCACAGCATGAGAACTGGAACAGAAGGGAAACACCATCACAGTGGTCACCCTTGGTGGATCCTGTGTGTGCTCCACACGCCCCCAGGAGCCTCCCAGCTGCTCACCGTGACCATGAGGGTGTTCCAGGCTGTGGAGAAGACCTCAGCACCCTCGTCCCCACTATAGCTCCTCCGCAGCTCGGACAGGAAGCGCTCGGGCTGGATCTGTGGGATTGGTGCCAGGGCTGGGACCTCTCCCACTCTGCTCAGCACCAGCTCCTTTTCAGGGGAGTTGGGCACCCAGTGGACCCCCCCCCACCTGCTTTGAGGTTTGTGTTGTGGTGCTGGTGATGGAGCTGAAGGGGAAGGATGTCCCCACACTAGCCCCAGCACCTGGTGGACTCTGAGCCATGGCCATGGTGTGACAGAGGGAGGCTGGCAAACTGGGGACGGTGCCAGTACCTGTTTCCAGTGCACCAGGAAGAGAATGGCCCCGATGAGCTGTGTGAGGAAGACGAGGCTGACGAGGATGAAGAACTGGAAGGCAGCAGGTGAAGGAGTCAGAGACCAGCTTGCTCACATTATCCCTGCCCTCCTCTGCACCAGCCCTGCCTGTGTCCTGCGTCCCTGAGACCAGGGATGTGTGTACAGCTCCTGGGGACAGATGACACATCTCTGACCCCTGTGGCTGCAAGGCAGGGGTTAAAAACAAGCACCGTCTGCAAGGGACTGGGAATGCTGAAGAAATGGGGGTGATGGTGCTCAGATAGGCATTTCTGCCCCTCACCAGCAGTGGGGAAATCTTGGAAATGCCATGTGGGACAAGCCAGTGGCTTCAGAGAGAATTGACCCCACTTGGCAGCTTCATAAATCCTCTGGGCTCTAAATTGTGACTTAAAAGATGGGGAGTGGATGGCAGGACATGCTGAGGATGAGGAACACCAGCTCCTGGCTCCTCCACGAGCACCTGCATCCCCCACCACCCTCCAGCCCCTGACTCCTGCCCACGTCCTGCAGCCGCTTCCCCCCCATGTCCCCTCCCTCACCAGCAGCAGGAGCAGGCGGCTCCGGCGCAGGGCTCCGCAGCAGCCCAGGAAGCCCAGCAGGGACAAGGCGATGCCCACGGCCAGCAGCAGCCACGCGCCTGCACTCAGCACGGCCCTGGTGGCCACGATGTCCTGGAAACCAGCTGGGTCCACGGCCACCCAGGCTCCCACGCCCATCAGGCATGTCCCCCCAGCCTGCAGGGGGAGGTCAGGACATGATCATGGGGTCACAGGATGTCCGAGGCTTGGTCCCCTCCCTGGGATGGGTGTCACCCACCCCTGAGCCAGACAGAAATGTCACTCCATGTTGGATGGGGGATGCTTCAACCCTTGGTCCCCTCCCTGGGGCCGGTGTCACCCACGCCAGCTGGAGATGTCGCTCCCCAGGCACAGCTGCCCTCCGCCCCTGCACCCCACGGAACCCTGTTGGACTCACAAACACCAGCACGTTGAAGATGAACATCAGGTACTTCATGCAGCTCAAGACACCCATGGGGACACCAGGAGGGGGGACACAGCAGTGTTTGTCCCTATGGAGGGGAGAGCAGAGCCCTGGCCACAGCCAGCCCTGACTTGTCCTGGACACCATGGCTCCAGCAGAACGTGGGGGGTTGCAGCCTCCCAAAATTCCCAGATCATTTTCTATCCCCACCATCTCCCATGACACCCCAAAAAGCCCTAAATCTGTGTCCTCTCCAAATCCACGTCCCCTCCCAACCACATGTCCCCTTCAAATCCCATGTCCCCAGTCCTGTGTCCCTTCCAAATCCTGTGTCCCCTCCAAACCCATGTCCCCACCAAATCCCATGTCCCCTACAAATCCCATGTTCCCTCTAAATCCCCTCTGAATCAGCCCTACGCCACTCACCCTGTGGGGACAGTGGGTGACCCAGGTATCTCCAACCTTCCCTGGTGCTGCCAGCACCTAGATAACATCGTGAAGGTTGGAAAATCCCTCCCCCCTTCCCACTCCGGCAGCCCCCAAGAAACCCCTTCCAGCAACGAGGCCATGAATGATTTATGGGGAACAGGATCCACCATTGTGCCAGCGGCAGCCGGGAGTCTCCAGCTCTTGTCAGCTGAGGAAATTAAACCTGTGGGCCAGGAAAGATGAGCCGCCCCACCAGGCTGGGGTGACCTCGGCCATCGATTATTGCTGTGGCCATTCGGGGAAGCCCTGAACAGCCCCACGTGGGACCCATGGTGGGGGGCAGGTGCTGCTGCAGGAACTGATGGCTGTTGGGGTGCAGGGACATCCCAGATGGATGACCGGGTCTGTTCCCTCTTGTTGCTGACTTTAGGAGCTCTCTAAACACAGTCATGTTAGAAACGGGACATCATTTATTCTGCAGCAGGTGCAACGGGGATGTTTCCAAAAATGAGGCACACCAAGGGGTAAAAATTCAAATCTTTTCTACAGTAAAATTTACATGAACCCGCCTATCTAAAGTGTATTCTCCACTTGCCTAATGCATATTTATTTTGGTAATGTCACTTTACTCGATGCTGAAACACTAAGTTCTTTTCTTCATTAAAGCATCTTCTGTTGGAGAAGTTGAATTATGTTTACAAAAGGTGAGAAAATTCATCCCGGGGGCAGATTATACAACTTGAAGACATCAACTTGAAGGCGGTATCAGTGTCACCGCAGCCCCAGGGCCCTTCGGGGCTCTGTCCCGCCTCTGTCCCCCCGCGGGACCCCGAGGTGCCAGCAGGGGGCAGCCGAGCGCGCAGCCACAAAGCTGCGGGGCGCGGCCAGAGCGCCTCCCGCCGGCACCTCAGCCGGGCTGCTCGACCAATCGCAGCGGGCGGCGGCTGGCGAGGCGGGAGAAGAGACAGACAGACAGCGGCTTTGACCAATCATAGGGCGCCATTCCCAGGCCCGTGCCCTGTGGGGCGTGGCCCCTAGGCCGGAAGCGGCGCTGTGCGTTCCCGTTCCCTCAGCGTTGCTTCCGGTGCCGCCGCCGCCGCCCGCGGGATGTAGCGGCCGGTGAGGGGGGAGCGGGGGGTCCGGGTGCTGCCCGGGACGGGCAGGGCCGCTGCTTCCAGCCCACCGGGGAGAGCCCTGCCGCCGGTTCCCCCGGTTCCAGTAACTCTGTGCCTCTTCCCCCCCCCAGCGCGGCGGCAGAAGGACGCGGAGGGACCTTCACCGGCTACCTCGGAGCCCCACAGACCCGCCGCCCCGATGGCGTCCCGCAAGGCCCCTGCCGGGGCGGGCAGCGGGCTGGCGGCCGCCGGCCGGGATCGGGAGCGGGAACGGGCGCACCTGGAGCTCGCCGAGCTGGGGCCGCTCCTAGAGGAGAAGGGGGACCAAGGACCCACCGGCGCGGCCAGCGTGAGCCCCTCCGAGACACCCAGGCGGGAGGGGATCCAGAGCCTGGCTCAGTGTCCTCGCTCCGCCCCCGCGGATTATCCCGGGAATCTGCCCGTTATCCCATTAATAGCTGGAGGAATACGGCTCCGTGTCGTTCCTCGGGCCGGTCCCTGCTCCGAGCCGGCCCAAACTCTGCTCCTGCCGAGCAAGCGTGTAGCTGGGATAGTCCTTCGCAGGGATGTCACCGGGATCGCTGTGTCTGTGCCGGGTGTTCCCAGGGTGTTTCCAGTGCCCCAGCATTTCCACAGGGCTGGGAATCACCCTCACCTGGCTGAGGAGAGCGGGAGCTGTGCCGAGACCCAGAGCGTTCCCAGCTCGGAGCCGCCTCTGCTCGAGTGGGCCGGCTCGAGTTTCCCGGCTGGGCCGAGCGGCCGTTCCAGCCTTGGTTATAGGGATGAAAATCCCTGGCGGTAATCCCGCTTTTCGACAGGATAAATCTGGGATTAGCCCGCCCGGGATGGGTCAGGCAGCAGCGTGTTGCATAAACGAGAGTGACCGGCGGGTGCTGCCCGTCTCCTCGGAGGGATGAAGCCCCAGGTGCTCTCAGAAGGGCAGGGATGATTCCTCTCCTGGCGGCTGGAATGGTTCCCTCCCGGCTCTTCTCCCTGCAGGCCGAGGACCCGCCGTGCCCGGCGGCCCGTGAGGAGGAAGAGGAGGTGGTGCGGGTGCTGACCCTGCCCCTGCAGGCTCACCATGCCATGGAGAAGATGGAAGAATTCGTGTACAAGGTATCGGAGACTGCAGCGATCCCCCGGTCCTGATTTTGGAGCAGATTCCCCGATCCCAGGGCTTGGGGTGACGGGATGTGTCCAGATAAAGCTACATGTGGCCACAGTTGGCTCCAGCTCCACTGGGCTGCTCCCAGAAGCACCTCCCGGGAACAGTGTGGGAAGGGGATGGGCCGGGATGGGGGTTGGCCCAGCCAAGGTGGGTGAGGATCTGGGGGCAATCCCGGTGTTCCTGTGGGCCTGGGTGGAACCCGGAAGCACCAAGTGCCAGCCAGGGTGACACCTGGTGCCTGCAGTCACTGTGGCTCCTGTGCTTCTTCCCTGATCAAACGGGAATTCCCACTGCAGGGAACAGTCTGTGGGTGTGGAAGGGTTAAAGCTGAGGGTATGAATCGCCCCTGACTCCCTGGAATCACGCCCTTCGGTCGCTGAGAGTCAATCCTTGTGGGAACTGAGCGGTGGGTAAAATCACTCCCTGGGAGGACCTGGAATCACTCCCAGAGGGCCTATGGGAAGCAAAGGGCAGGATGTGAGTAGCTTACAGGGTCCCACAGGGCACCTGATGTTAGAGAAACCAAACTTCCTCTCCCCGAGGAGCATCCCAGGGCTGGGCTCTTCCCCGTGGATTTGGGGCTCCGGGCTGCCCTGATCCCTCTGGTTTGTTGCAGGTGTGGGAAGGGCGCTGGCGCGTGATCCCGTACGACGTCCTGCCTGACTGGCTCAAGGACAACGATTACCTCCTGCACGGACACCGGCCCCCCATGCCTTCCTTCCGCGCCTGCTTCCGGAGCATCTTCCGGATACACACCGAGACGGGCAACATCTGGACACACCTGCTGGGTGACTGCGGGGAAGGGGGAGCTCTGGGGCTGGAGGGGCTCAGGGCCTGCATTAGGGTCAGGACGGGCTCGCTGCTGGGTCCTCTCCGTGCCCAGGGCTCCCTGTGCGGATCCTGTGCATGCAGGAGGATCGGACAGGGAGTGTCTGGAGCTCCTGTAACTCCTTGGGAGAGAGGGACCAGGGCTGGGCTCAGCCACTGCAGGAGTGGGACAGAGAAATGTGTCCTGGGCAAAACAGGGAAGCCTCAGAGGATGTTTCTCTGAAATGAGTCCAGAGGAGGCCACAGAGATGCTCTGAGGGCTGGAGCCCCTCTGCTCTGGAGACAGACTGGGAATGCTGGGAATACTTAGCCTGGAGAAGAGAAGATTCCAGGGAGACCTTAGAGACCCTTCCAGTGCCTAAAGAGGCTCCAAGAGAGCTGAAGAGGGACTTTGGACAAGGGCTGGGAATCACAGGACAAGGGGGAGCGGTTGAATGGGATATTGGGAAGAAATTCTGCCCTGTGAGGGTGGGGAGGCCCTGGCACAGGGTGCCCAGAGCAGCTGTGGCTGCCCCAACCCTGGAAGTGTCCAAGGCCAGGTTGGACGGGGCTTGGAGCAACCTGGGACAGTGGAAGGTGTCCCTGCCCAGGGCAAGGGGGTGGAACTGGGTGAGCTTGAAGGTCTCTTCCAACCCAAACCAGTCTGGGATTCCATGACCCTGTGAAACCCAGGGATGCTCAGCAGCTCTTTGCCCTCTGCCTGCCGCTTCCCCTGGCTCCAGCCCTGCTGGTTTGCACTAACAAAGGCCTCAGCCAAGGACCCACTGTGGGTCAACTGAGCACCCCTGGGATACACCCAGGACCTCCCGAAGCATGGCCAGGGCTGTTCTCATCCTGACTCTGCTGAACTCTCCCACAGTCCCCCTGACTTCCTGCTCCATGTGTTCCTGCAGGGTTTGTTCTGTTCCTCTGCCTGGGGATCCTGACCATGCTGCGGCCCAACATGTACTTTATGGCTCCTCTCCAAGAGAAGGTGGTGTTCGGGATGTTCTTCCTGGGAGCAGTGCTGTGCCTCAGCTTCTCCTGGCTTTTCCACACTGTCTACTGTCACTCGGAGAAGGTCTCACGGACTTTTTCGAAGTGAGTCAGCATGAGTATGGTTGTGTGGTTTCCTGGGAGGTTTTGGGTTCTTGCAGCACTTCCTCTTGGAAAGCACTACGTTCCCAAATGTTTTATCCTTGGGAGAAGGGAGCATCCACCCAATCCAGCATGGAACTGAGGGGAAACCACAACAGGGTTCTGGAGGGCTCTGCCTGAGCACCTTAAATCTGCCAGGTCAGGGGCCTCAGGTGCATGATAAAGATCCTGGGGCCCTGCAGTTCCCAAGGGAATAGGATCCTGGCTTCCAAGAGAACAGTCTCTGTGCTCCTAAGGGAACAGGCTCTGTGCCCCTCATAGCAGTGAATTGAGGAGGGGTCTCGCTCTCACTGGGCAGCTGGAGGCCATGGCCAGTTTGGCACGTCCCAGTTGACTGGATGCTTTTAAAAACCTCTAGTTTGGATCCAGTTTGGACTGAAACCAAATGGAAAGAAGGAACACAAACAGATTCCCAGCAGAGTGGGAAGGCTGGTCAGTGGTTGTGCCTCTTCCAAGCTCCCACCAGCCTTCGCAGTGAGGCAGGCTCTCAAGTGACATTCTGCTCCCACATGGCTGTTAAAGGCATTTATTTGGGTGCTGCTTGCTGGGAATCGTGCCCATCCCCTTGCACAACCCCCAGAGATCCCATGGGATCCTGTCTCCAGAATAAACCCAGCAGGAATGCCCTTGTGTTCCTGGGAAGGCAATGGGGGCAGTGCAGGTGCTTTGTTTCGGTGGTGAGATGAGTGGAGGATCACAGATCCATGTGCACAGGGATTTGTTCCCAGTGGTTTGAGCTCCAGCCCCCTCTTGCCCCTCCCCAGCATTCCTACCATGCCCAGGCCCTTCCTCCTGTCACACCTGGCCCTGATGGGACCTCAGCACACCCCTCCTGCCCAGTGACTCCACTCAGGTGCAGGCTGGAGAGTTCCCACACATGGAGAGGGTGGATTTTGGGGCTCACCTCTGGCTCTCTGTCGTTGCATCCTGGCTGCAGGTTGGATTATTCAGGAATTGCACTGCTGATCATGGGGAGCTTCGTCCCGTGGCTCTACTACTCATTCTACTGCTCCCCACAGCCAAGACTCATCTACCTCTCCATCGTCTGTGTCTTGGGTATCTCTGCCATCATCGTGGCACAGTGGGACCGATTTGCCACGCCCAAGCACAGGCAGACCAGAGCAGGTAGGAGCTCCCTCCTCCCCTGAGTCCTGGTAGGCACTTTGGGAAGATCCTGTTTGGGAAAAGCTCTGGGCACCTGCAGGATTCATTCTCCCCCCGAGCAGCACAGCACTGCAGGGAGCTGCCTCCTGCTTTCTCTTGCGGTGCTGGGGATCCATCTCCTGAGCAAAGCCTGAGGTTTGGAGTTTAAAAATGCGTAGGCTGGGGCTGTGCCTTTTCTGCCTTCCCCAGGAAGCAGTTTGGCAGCAGGAACCTGCAGCTGGGGTGGAAGAGGAAGACATCCCCAAGCTCTTCCCTGCCAGGGACATGCTGGCTGGTCCCTGCCTTCCTGGGGGTTGAGTGGGGGGCTGTCTCCAGCTCCACACCCCAATTTACCCCTACGTCAGATCCCATCAGCCTCACTGAGCACCAGGAGATGCCTCCCTCCCCAGCTCCCAGGGGTCCCGAAGCAAATGTCTCTCGGAGCACTGTCCTGGCTACATGAGTGAGAAGAGACCATGCTGAGCCAGAGGCCACCCGAGAGCCCTCAGATGAGGGCAGGGGACAGGAACTCACATCCCCATGGCTCCTCCCCACTGCATCCTGTGCCCCCAGCATGAGCAGGATCCAGCCAGGTGCCACCCAGAGCCTCTCCAGGCCAATGTCACTGGTGCCACTTGTTCTCTGCCAACTCAGCAGAGGCCAGAGTTGAACATTTCAGCTGCTGCTGAGCTCCTTCCTCAGGAGCTCCAAGAAATTACATTCCTGGAAGGGGTGGCTGTGTTCCTGGTACAATCCAAAGGGCTGGCACCTTCCAAAATGTCCATTCTCATAGCCAGGAGCGGGAGCTGCTGCAGCCCTGTGTAAGAAATACTGAGTGGGTTCTAACCAGCGAGCACAGGGGCGGTTTGCCTGGGATGTGGAGCTGTGGATCCCTCGTTTTGTGAAGGATAAGTGCCATTAGGATTGGAGAAGTTTAAGGAGTGTTTGGACAACGCTTTCAGGCACAGGGTGGGATTGTTAGGGGGTCTCCTGTGCAGGGCCAGGAGTTGGGCACAATGATCCTTATGGGTCCTTTCCAGCTCGGGATATTCTATGAATCCAATAAAGAAAAGCTTCTTCTTTAGCACAGGATGAGGGATCAAGGGGAGTTGGTGGGAGGAGCAGCTCCCCCTCTACACTGAGCTCCTTTCCCTGACCTCCTCTCTGGGCCACAGGCGTGTTCCTGGGGCTGGGGCTGAGCGGAGTCGTGCCCACCATGCACTTCACCATCGCCGAGGGCTTTGTGAAGGCCACCACTGTGGGGCAGATGGGCTGGTTCTTCCTCATGGCTGTGATGTACATCACGGGCGCCGGGCTCTACGCCGCCCGCATCCCTGAGCGCTTCTTCCCGGGCAAGTTTGACATCTGGGTGAGTGTGGGGGTGAACGGGGTATCTGGGGGCAGCTCTGGGGTCATGGGAGGGAAGAGGCTGGAGGCTGGGGGTGTCCTGCTGTGCCTCAGCAAACGCTGGCAGGTGTACCTTGAACAGGTGCTGTGCCTGGGCAGGGCAAAGTACAGGGTGGGAATCACTGCTGGGAGCAACAGAGCGGGGAGCAGAGGGCAGAGGGCAGTCCTGGAGCAGCAAGGAAGAAGAGGAGGAGGAGGAGGAGGTGTTGACAGTGTTCTGTCCCCTTTGGTCTTGTCTAAAGGCTTTTTTGCTTCCCTGCAGTTCCAGTCTCATCAGATCTTCCACGTGCTGGTGGTGGCTGCAGCCTTTGTCCACTTCTATGGGGTGTCCAACCTGCAGGAATTCCGCTACGGCCTGGAAGGGGGGTGCACAGACGACTCTCTCCTCTGAGAGCACCTCTGGTTTTAGTACAAGCTTCCTAAGTGCTTTTTAAACTCTTGTCTTTGCTAAAATCAAAGGAAGACTCAAAAACCATTTGGGGTTGTTGGTTTTTTTTTTAAAGAAACAAAAAGTAAGAAATGGATAAATCCTTTAGCAAAGTTGTTGACCAAATCCTCACCTCCTTCCCCACGCACTGTGCTGGGGCTGCAGGGGGACTCCCACCTCCACCAGACAGTGTTTTAGCTGCACCAGGATCACCTGCTGCTCTGACAGCACAGGGAACAGCTCCCTGCTCCTGCACAGCCGAGCACATCCCACTCCTCACACACCAGTTCTGCATATCCCCTGCGGCAGTGCCTGGCTGGGGCAGCCCCAGGCACGGGCACACACTCATGTAAAGTTTTAATTGTCCTTTTTTGTTTTGTTTTGTTTTGTTTTCCTTGACAAAGTAATGTAAACATAAATGAAAGAATATTTAATATTTAATACTAAGCTTTAAGACGATGCGCTGCCGCCGCAGTCCTCAGCTCCCTCACTGTCGGGAGGAGGGAGGAAGGACAGTGTTGTAGGGAATGTAGAGCTGCTGTAGCTGATTGAAATAAAAAGGTCAGTAGTTCAGTGTCACCACTGTGTCAGTGTCTGGTTTTGGGGTAGGGGGAGGGAGGGCTCTAGGCACCCCCAGGAGCAGGGCAGGAGTGCCCTGGGGCAGTGGGATCCCTCCAGCTGCAGTGCAGTCTGGACTGGGCTGGAATGAAACAGGAAATCGGGGTGTCGTAGTGATGACAGGACAGGAAACCCAGCCATGGCTGGTGACAGCTCTGGGGCTGTGACTTCCCTTGGGGCTCAGCAGGGCAGGAGAGCTGTCACAGCCTGGCTAGGGTGGGGGCTGTGCAGGACCACGCCCCAGTCAGAGGCTTCTCCTCGTGCACAGGGGACTGTGACTGTCAGGGTTTTAGAGGGGCAGAGGCCAGCACAGTAAAGCCCAGCTCAGGCAGCTGACGGCCACTGCCTGACCTAGGGGTGAGGGAGGAGTGTGGGCAGAGCCACCACAGCCCCTGTGCCACCTGTCCCTGCCATCCCCCACAGGTGGGGGCATCCTTTTGCTGAGCTGTTTGGATGTGGCCCAGCTTTGGAAATCCCCCAGGCTGGGGCTGGCAGGAGCCCCCAGGGCAGGCAGCAGCAGATCCTGCATCCCCTATCCCACCTGGACAGAGTCCAGCCAATCCTGTATCCCACCGCTCACCCGGGCTGAGCCTGCTCCCAGACACAGCACTGGTGGGAGAGGTCACCCCGTGCTCCAGGAAGTGACGTGGATGAGTGTCCCCCCATCCCAGCAAAGCTCCATGATGCACAGCCAGACCTGGGAGTAGCACCCTGGAACTCCACATGGATCTGAACAACACCGAGTGCTCCTCCTCGAGGCTGGGAAAACGCCAGGTTTGAGAACACCCAGGTTTGGATACACAGGGAATCTGCAAGTGTAATTGTCTCTCACAGCACAGACACTCACCTGACAACAGAAGAGACACCACCTGAGTGACACAAATTGAGAAAACTGTCTTCAAAATCTGCCCGAGGAACCAGGGAAGTGGCAAAGCAAGATGAGCCTTCACACACACACAACACAAATACACAAAAGGTGCTTTTGTGTGTAAGGGTTTGAAAATTACAAACCAGTGGTAACTCTAAGGGATGAGACACAAGCCCTGGTAGTCCTTGGGTGATTCTGGGAGGCAGGGGGTGGAAATGGGAAGATGTTCCTTCTGAGGACGCAGGAGATGGCCAGGCTCTCACACGTGCGTGCACACCTAGCACAACCCTAATCCACCCACTTGTCAACATCACTGCGCGCTCTTCTGTTCCTTCCATCCTCTGCTTCCACTACACGGCTGACTTCGTTTTCTCCTCCCTGGGCAGAGGAAAAGCCAGGACTTGCTCAGATACCATTACTCAAGTCTTTCTGGATACTGTATCAGGAACTGCCAGCATGCAATAGCATCAATGAGGTAATTAAAAAGTTGCAACAGAAAACCTTGCTGGATGTTATTTTGTAACTGCTGGCAAGAAGGACGGGGCCTCCACAGCTGGAGTTTAAGGACAAAACCACAGAGCAGATGTGGTAACTCTGCTCAGGCCAGGATCCGAGATGACTGGCAGCAGGTGCAATGCTTCCCTCTCCAGCCCCAAAACCTAAATCTGATAGGGAAGAGGCTACATTCCAGCTGCGTTCACTGCAGGTGCGACATCCCAGAGGAGACTCCAAGACTTCACTCCAGTCTGTGTCCAAAGGATGACAAGACTCTGTTTGGTCCTTGTCTCAAACCTCCTTGTATTCTACCAGACATGTGTAACATTACAGCAATGGAATATATCAGGAATAAATATATTTTCTTTTCTAAAAGTTCTCCTGAGCAGTTTGACATTGAGAAATGCTGCAGGTCCTCCTAGCATGGTGTGTAAGGGACAACCACTGGTGTTAAGTACAAACCCCCTTCGCATCCTCCAGGTGGGGACCACTCAGGAACAGGAAAGGAAGTGGAGGAGGAGGAGGAGGAGGAGAAGGAGGCGGCGGCTGGGGACCATCACTGGTACTGTCGGTAGTCACTGAACGGGGGTGGCTGGAGCTGGGATGGATCCTCTGACAACTGTGGGCCTGGAGCAGGGACAGGGGAAAAGGCAAATAAATACCAAAAGGCAAGAGATTCTTCCTATTAACAGAATTCACAGCTGGTTTGTTTATACAAATCCCTCTTAAAATTAATCATAAATCCTGGAATGGTATGGGTTTCATAAAAAGCTTCAAAAGTTGCACAGAATCCCAGACTGGTTTGGCTTGGAAGAGACCTTAAAAGCTTATCGAATTCTACGCCCTGCCATGGGTAGGGACACCTTCCACTAATTCCAGGTTGCTCCAAGCCCTGTCCAACCTGGCCTTGGACACTTCCAGGGATGGGGCAGCCACAGCTTCTCTGGGCAAACTGGGCCAGGGCCTCCCCACCCTCACAGGAAAGAATTCCCACTATCCCATCTAACACCGCTCTCTGGCAGTGGAAAGCCATTCCCCCTTATCCTGTGACTCCGTGCCCTTGTCCAAAGTCCCTCTTCAGCTCTCTTTTAGGAAGAGTACACTGTGCAAGCTGCTCCAAAGACAAACCACTTCTCTCCAAGTTTCACAGAACCATGGAATTGTGGAATGATTTGGGTTGAAAGGGACCTTAAAGCTCATCTTGTTCCATCCCTTGCCATGGGCAGGGACACCTTGCACTAGACAAGGTTTTCTAACAGGAAAATGAACTAGAGCAGGGAGAGGGCAATCTTTCCAGTGACATAAAGGAGATGGAAACTTGCACGTTAGAGCCCTTGAGGTGACCTTGGCCCCTCTGGAAAGGTTTAACTCCAGTGACTTGCCCAACAATAAAGAAACCAGTGAAACGGAACAAGTGTGGAGTCAGCTTCCTGACCCACTGCCTGCTGCTGGAAGGAGCAACACAGCTGTGGTGGGACAATCCAGAGAGAATTCATTGTCATGGACAGATGATACACTTTCTCCAAGGAAGATTAATTTTCAAGCATCTTTAAAGAACAAAAATTGTCAGTAGTTTAGGTTGGATGAAGAAGATTGGTGAACAAACCCAGGAGAGGATTCACTTGGGAATCAGTGACCCGCTACTCATCCAACGCTAGTGATTGTGTTCTTTCCAAAATAAGGAGCATTTATCCTATGAGGAAACGCTGGGAGAGCTGGCAATGTTAAGTCTGAAGAGCAGAGGGCTCTAGGGAGACCTCAGAGCCTCCTCCAGTGCCTAAAGGGGCTCCAAGAGAGCTGAAGAGGACTTTGGACAAGGAGGAATGGCTTCCCACTGACAGAAGGCAGGGATAGATGGGATATTGGGAAGAAATTCTTCCCTGTGAGCGTGGGGATGCCCTGGCCCAGTTTGCCCAGAGAAGCTGTGGCTGCCCCATCCCTGGAAGTTTCCAAGGTCAGGCTGGACAAGGCTTGGAGCAACCTGGGATAGTGGAAGGTGTCCCTACCTATGGCAGGAGGTAGAATGAGATGGGCTTTGAGGTCCCTGCCACCCCAAACCAGTCTGGGATTCTGTGACAGAGATATTTAGGATTTTCCACAGGAAGCATTCACACAACAGTTTCTGACTCAGTGAGTCAGAAATCCTGCTTGCATTTTACTTGGGAAAGAAAAAAGGGATGTAGATATTGAAGCAGCTTAGAAGAGAATCACCACCACCCTTTTTGGAAATCGTGTATCTGTATCTGCTGGGTCTTTATCATCTCATTTACCCCAGGGTTCCCCACACAGATCACCCCTCTTTTCCACAACTTGCTGCCTGCCATTCCCTCAACCATTGTGTCCCACCCCTGAGTAAAACCCTTCTGCCACCATGTGCCAGGTGTGTGGCAGGTGCCAGGTGTGTGGCAGAAGCCAGGGACTATAGGGACATTCCTGCTTTCAGCCATGCCACCTCCAGTCTCCCAGCAGGAAGCAGCTGATGATAATCTCATGTCATCAGCACCTGCAGCTCCTCCTTGGCTTTCCACAGCCTCAGGAGATGGCAGGGCAGTGCAGATTCACTCTAGGATAAGAAGATGACTGCCAGGGGCACACCAGCAAAACAAATCTTTGTGACACATCTTCTGTTGGCTCCTTACCGTTTGGGAACTGTGTGGAGGCAAATCTTGTCAGGAGAATTCCAGCTCCTTCAATCAAGGCCAGAAGAATTCCTCCCATTGCAGCAGATCCAACCATGGCAACAGGGCCATCTGGATAAGAAAAGCACAAACCAACACTTCCAATTTCTTTGCTACATGTTAGAATCCATTGAATCCCAGGATGGTTGGGGCTAGAAGAGACCTTAAAGATCATTCCACCCCCTGTCATGGGCAGGGACACCTCCCACTATCCCAGGTTGCTCCAAGCCCCACCCAACCTGGCCTTGGACACTTCCAGACATCCAGGGGCAGCCACTGCTTCTTTTGGCACCCTGTGCCAGGGCCTCCCCACCCTCTTCATGCAGTCTTTATCTCTCCTAAAGCAGACTCAGAGCAGTAATTCTGCATTCATTAAGCTGCATTAAAGGATAATTACTGGGCAACTCCCCCTGCCCTCCCTTCGAGGAACATGGGGAACATTTGGGAGCCTGATTATTACTTTCCTAAGGACAGGAGAAAAGTTTCAGATTACGTATCAGCATCTGAGACAGTAAATTCCAATTTGGGTGTCACAGACTGTTGCTTTGCTATAACAATGAGAACAGTACTTTTAGAGAACAGGAGGTTTTCAACTGATATCCCTAGTTTCTTACTTCTTGCAGCTAAAATGGCTCCAGTCAGGGCTCCGCTCGTGATGGAATTCCAGGGATCTTCCTTCCCTCTCATCCTGACCATACTGCAGTCAATCATGGAGAAGAGACCTCCCCAGACAGCAAAGCTCCCTGTTCCAAATCAAACCAAAGCCACTTTGGAGAGTGCAGAGAAGCCAGTTGTGCTGCACAGGAGGTGCTGTGGTGTTACTGTGCTCCCTTTCAGACATGAAGCAAATTCAAACTCATAAAGAGCCAAATCCAGGTTAAAATCAATAAAGGAAAATTTCCAACTTGTCATGTCATTATCCCCCTCTTCCCCCATTTTATATATCATCTCACTAGTCTACAGCTAACTACAGAAAGTTTATCAAACTGTGATTATAATGGAACTTTCATCCTAACAAAGTCAGATTAGCTAAGGGAACTTTCAGATTTATCCCTTTTTAACATATTTCCTCACAGACAATGATGCAGAGTCATGTCACACCTCACACCTCACCCAACCCAGCTCCTGGGGCCTCAGGAGCTCAGCATCCTACAGCACATGCAGGGACAACCCCAAGTTCTCTTTTTGATCCAAGCTGGATCACTTCTTGTAATGAGTTAGTTTTATCTTAACCCCTTGAACACCATGAAGAGGCTCCAGAGAGCTCTGCTGTTTATGACCAGTTATTACTGCTGGCTTATCACTCCAGGAACACAAACTGTTTCCTCCCTAACCAAACTAATTTTGGATATATCAGAACTGTATTTACTCATTGCTTGGGCCAACAAACCTGCTAAAACTCAGCTCAGGTGTCAGTGCACCTGCACCATGTTACAGTCCCAAACTCTGTTATCTACCAACAGTCAATCCTGTGCAACAAAACCCCAAAATTCATTACCTCCAAGTTGTGGAGCTCTGGTTTTAATGGCTGTCAAACTGCCACGCAGCCGGTGGTTTACACCCTAAAGTAAGAGAATTTAGTTAAAATAAAACAGTAAAATCTAACAGCCAAGCTGAGTCTATACTGCAAAAACCTGCCACAGGCCCAACACATTTATGAGCCCCCTCAGAAGCTGTGAGGAGCTGAGACATAGTGTGCTTTACACCTATTTCACTATTTATCACTCCCTTACAATATTCCTGTCAGGTACATATGGGAATTACAGTCAGCAGGCAGGAAACAATTTGGGTTCAC
Source organism: Machaerirhynchus nigripectus (assembly GCA_013397975.1). NCBI lineage: Eukaryota > Metazoa > Chordata > Aves > Passeriformes > Dicruridae > Machaerirhynchus > Machaerirhynchus nigripectus. The sequence continues at coordinate 451,293 of VZRQ01007135.1, forward strand.
AGCCTGAGGGGCCCAGTGGGACTGAAGGAGGCATTACAGTAACATTTCAGCAGGATAAACAGTGATTTTCCATATGTATACTTTTTTTCTTCCTATCTGATGGGCAATCCCACTAGCTGTCCCATGTTTAGTCACTCCTACAGGTGGAATATATAGTCTTTGTAGACAAGAGAAGCAAAGTCATGCTGAGCCTTCCTGACATGATTCAACATGTCACCCAGAACCCCACAGAACAATTACACATTTTCCCACACTTTAACACAGTTTAAAGAATATCCACCAAGTTTTATTTTTGTTACAATCATGCAGAAGTGGGGATAGGTATTATTTTATTATTTAGCAAGTCTTAAGCGAAATTAAGAATCTAATGAAGCACACAGTCATTTTCAAGTGAAGTGTCTGCAGGATCTGACTAGTTTGGAAACAGTCATTTATTAAACCCACCTCAAAACAACAGCTTATTGTCAGAGTAACACAAAAAACACATTTTATACGAAGCCCGAGAAATTTTAAAACAAAGGTTCAAGTAGCAATTAGATCTTAATTTATCAAAGGTCTCTGCAATGGGTTTATAGCCCAAATTTTGCAGCAGATATCCCGAAAGTGAAAACCAACTTGCATCAGCAAAACTTCCATGTTTACTCACTTCTGCATTGAAGCCAAACCTGAGCATTAAAAAATCAAGTTAATAAAAAGGGAAATAATTAAATAAGAGATTAATTAAAGAAAATTATACCCTGTAATATAAATCTGAAGGAGAAGAAGATTCTTTGAGTCATTCCATGTTTTAAAAGAACGGAAAAGGCCAGGAGAGGAAGGAGAGCCCAGGCTTCATGTCCCTCCATGCAGACAGAACCACAGGCAGGAGATCAACCAAGATGGATGTTTCCTGCTGCAGGAAATGTTCATCAGTTAGGGAGGAGCAAGCTACTAGTGTCCCACTGCAGCCACCAGAGCAAACAGGGAAGCAGCAATTTTATCCCAAAAGATGAAGGACCCCCACAGATCTTGAGCCAGGACAGATTCTCATGGTCTGCATTAAAGATGTACAGGTCTTCAATTAGCCCTGCTCCCTGCACAGGGATTTATTCTCCTTCCCCTTCACTGCCACACTCCCTGGGGAAGGACAGTGGAGGCAAGACTGTAGTCAATGCACGTTCAGAGGATTTTACTCACCACTGGGGAATTTCGGAAGCCTTTGATAGCCTGGAAAATGCCCCCTCCTATGGCCCCCATGGTGAAGGCCCCTCCACAGTCATCCACTATCCTCCAGGGACTGGAAAGAAAAATAGAAATGAAAATACTAAATCACATCATGTTAAACCACGTAAGTGACTGGGATGGATCCAGCACTTCCACACTGGTATAACTGGGGTGAAGATCAAGCCTGGTGGCTATACTGTCTCACATCCAGCTCACTGAGCAAGCAACAAAAATATAAGAATATTACAGCAAAACAAACTCAACCTTTGCCAGAGTCTACTGGCCCACTTCCCTGGAGTGGGAAGTACCAAATATACAGAAATGCCTGAACTCCTTACACAAGGCAGAGACATACTTCCATTATGAAAAACTCCTGCAGAATTCCAGCTCTGCCCTACTTGCATAGTGTAAATAGCTTCAAATTCCCTGATCTCATTCTTCTCTTGACCTACAGAGAACTGAGGTTATGAGGTATGGAGCAAATTCCATAAGACTCGGCCCCCAGTTGGCACAAAACACATTTTCTTGAATCACTCATCCTTTTCATTAGTTCTGCTTATTTAAGTGAGACTTCAAAGTCATCTTTGCTGAGCTGGAAAGGTTTTTCCTGATGCATCATGGATCTCTGAAGTCCATTCAAAAAACCCGAGATCCCTTCAGAGGTATAGCAGCCACAATTCCTGCTCCAACACCACAGAGCAGACAGTAAAACCTTGCACAGAAGCACCTTCCTGCAGCAGAGGCTGTCAGCACCTGCCAGGGGAGCCTTAATTTGGGGTTCAGAACCTCTGCCAAGAACTGGAGCCTTGCAACCCTAAACCAAACTCCTAAATTAGGTGAGCTTTAAGATGTCATTAACTTATGTTGTCACTGTGGGTAATTTCAGAGCATAAAATAACAAAGTTGTTTGGTTTCTTTCAGCTTGTATTGAGATCTTCCAGCCAAGCACTCAGGTAATTTAACTCCTGCACTGCCAATAACCAGAATAGGCAAAAATCAGCCTACAACAGCATGCAGGTCACAAATCTGAGCACCATGGCAAGCTCAGTGTTTGTCAGGCAGGAGCATCAATGAGCACTTCCAATTTCACTTGGAATGTCATGTTTCTGTTCCTGAGGACCCCTACAGCTTCCAGCTCCTGCACATGAGGACATCATCCCTGATCTGCCACTTCCCCACCTTACAGACCTCCTCTAAGTAGGGGTGACAAACCCCCCTCACTGGGCTGCAGGCTTTGCCACAAGGTGTTTTCTTCCTGAAAAAAGTATCTCTTATTTGCAGTCCCTCCTCCTGCATGTTCTCCCTCGCTCCTCATGTTCATGACCTACTTCCAAATCTCCTCCTCTGCAGCCAGCCCTGCCCCCTGCCCAAGGGAACTCCTGTGTGCACAGGTCACACTCCGGGTTGGCTTTGCTTTTGTACCTTGGATCGCGGGGTTGTTCCCAAGGCACCAGGACCCCACCCAAGTGTCACCACTGAGTGTCTCCAGTGACAGCCACATCCAGATCCCAAACCCACATGGCCTCAGGAAGCAAGTGGGTGTATTTTATCCTTCATCACCTCCTGTTTGTCTGCCCTGCCTGCATATGGTCTCACCTTATCTCATTACAACCCCCTCAGGCCCAACTGCATTCAATAATTCAACGGTTTATTCTCCTTCCGCTCTTTTCTGCGTCAGGAAAAGGTTCCAGGCACACTCTTGTCTGAGATGCCAAGATGAAAAGCAACTCAAATCTTTCTTCTCAGGCATTTTTTGTTGTTTTGTTCTCACATCTCCTGTGCAGATTTTGATCTCCTCTGTTATGAATAAAACATCTCATCTCAACTCTCTCCCTTTGTTAACTCTCTAAGAATGATCTTGTTAAAAGGCTTTTTGGAAATCTAAATGGATTATGTAAAGTGGGCTTCCCTTATCCACAAAGTCAAGGAACTCCAGTCTACAAATCACGGCTGCTTTTTCCTGAAGCCTCGTTAATGAGACCCCAATCATGGAATGCTTCCCTCTTTAACCTCATTAGCTGTTACCTTTGGGGTTCCAAATTTTCCTTTTAAACTACTCTCCAAGCTTTTCTGAGCAGCTTTAAAATGAGAGAACCTCTTTGATCCCAGCACAGCCAGCGCGTGTGTCAGCTCCTCCAAACTCCCTCACAGCTGACAGAAAACACCCCAGCTCTAGCACTGCTTGACCTCATAAAGAATCGGAGGAGAAAAAAAATTATTCCATTGCTAATCTGGCACTTTCTACAAGCCTAACATTACTGTTAATTGTTTCCCTGACCCTGAGGGAAGCCCCGGCTGCAGGGAAATGACATGTGGGTAAGGTTGGGTTCCTGATGGCACCAGAGATTGCTCAGAGATGAGGATAGCTGAGGGCAAGACTTCACTTTTCCCAGGGCTCTGGGGCAGCCACATACCAGCTCTAGCTGCCTGGGAGAGGGGTGAGTCCTCACTCCAAGCCCCATGGCATGCTGCTGCTCTCCTGACAGCTGGAAAACTACTGGAACCACAGGCTGCCACACTTTAAATGAAAAAAGGAGCCTTTTCTCTGTGCCAACGGCTCACATGGAACCAGCGTGACCCCAGGATAGCAGCTCCTGGGGGATAGATAACAGGGGTACCATAGGCTGACCAGTAGCAAAGGGGTCGGAACAATGGAAGACACCAGCAGCCCCACATGGCTCAGCAGCAAAACATCTCTATTGCACAGCATTAAGGACACAGGTTCAAGCTGTGCCTGGGAGGGTCAGGCTGGATATCAGGAGGAATTTCTCCACAGAAAGGACTGTCAGGCATTGGCAGGTGGTGGAATCCCCATCCCTGGAGGTGTTCAAGGAATGCCTGGATGTGGCACTCAGTGCTCTGGTCTGTTTGACAGGGTGGGGATGGGTCACAGGTTGGACTTGATGGTCTGAGAGGTCTTTTCCAATCTCAGTAATTCTAGGATTACCTGGAGCCCACAGCAATCTTTTAATAAATACAGTTTACTTTGCTCATGTCCCAGACTTTATGCTGTAAAAAGGCAGGGGTGACATTCATGGAGAAACTTAATACATGTCAGCAGAGCAACCTCCAAAGTCTGGGAAAAGCCTCATGCACAGTCACAGGTCTCTCTGTGCAAAGGCAAGCAGAATCTCAGGATGGTCTGGGCTGGAAGGGACCTTAAAGCTCATCCCATTCCACCCCCTCCACAGGGAAGGACACCTTCCACTAGCCCAGGGTGCTCCAAGCCCTGTCCAACCTGGCCTTGGACACTTCCAGGGCTGGGGAAGCCACAGCTTCTCTGGACAACCTGGGCCAGGGCCTCCCCTCCCTCACAGGAAAGAATTTTTTTTCCCAATATCCCATCTATCCCTGCCTTCTGGCAGTGGCAAGCCATTCCCTCTTGTCTTGCCTGTCACTCCAGGCCCTTGTCCCAAGTCCCTCTCCATGCTGAGAGAGAACTCTGCCCAGGATTCAGTAAACCTGCACCTGAGCATGCATTTAATCCTTTTATTACTACAAATACAACCTTTGACTTGCAACCAATGTGGCTGTGTAGGTCTACAAAGACAGTGCTGAACTGTGACAGGATTCAGACACTGCCAGCTTGGCATGGAGGGGGCCAGGAGGCCGGGCTAGGCTTATGGAAATGGGGAGGGAGAGGGGCAGGGCCACTGGGAGGTGAGGGGAGCCTGGGGGGCCAAGGATGAGGGGGAGCTTGGGGGCTGACGGGCGATTGAGGATGAAATAAGGGTGAGAGAAGGCTGAGAAAGGGGTGGGGGAGGCTGAGGATGGAGGAGACTGAGGATGAGGGAGAGAACTGAGAAAGAATTAAGGGGGAGAGAAGGCTGAGTGGGGTGTGGGGGAGGCTGAGAGTGAGGGGGGCTGTAGATGTAGGAAGGCTGAGATTGGGTGCTGAAAATGGTGGCGCTGAGGATCGGGGAGGCTGTGGATGAGAGGGAGGACTGATGACGGGGGACTTAGATGGTGGCTGAGAAGGAGGGAGGACTGAGGATTGGAGGGGCTGTAGATCGGGGGAGACAAGAGGCGAGCTGAGAATGAGGGGGGATTGAGGATGGATAGTCTGAGGATGACGCAAGGGCTGAGAATGAGGAGGGGAGCTGAAGAGGGGGGCCTGTGAATGAGGGAGAGACTGAGAATGTGGGGAGCTGAGGTGGAGGATGGATTCAGGATAGGGAGGCCGATGATGGGGGGCTGAGGCTGAGGGGGGTTGAGGATGAGGAAGCACTAAGGATAATGGAAGGCTGGAAGGCAAGCTGAGGATGAGGGACAGAGGTGGGACTGCGAATAAGGGGGTGCTGAAGGACCGAAGCGCTGCCCGACGTGGGACCGTAACTGCAGCGCCCGCCGCCCCCGGAGGTGCATGAGCGGCATAGGCCGCAGGGCCCCGTCGGCTCTTCGCCGCTCCGGGAGGCCGCGCGGGGCTCGGCTTCCCAGGCCCCGAGTGGGCCCCGCGGAGCGGCCTCCACCGCCTCCCTCTGGGGGCCCCACCAAGGTCAACCCCGCCCCCCCGACGGGGAGCGGCCCCGGAGCGCGCCCGCACAGCTCCCCCGCCCCTTCCTGGCGCTCGCGGATCCCGATCCCGATCCCGATCCCGATCCCGATCCCGATCCCGATCCCGATCCCGATCCCGGCCCAGGCCCGCTCCGCTCCCCCTCACCAGGGCTCGCGCGCGTACTCCTCCATGTTGCCCGGCCCCACCACCTCCCCGCGCGCGATTGGCTGCGGCGGCCCCGCGCCGGCCAATGGCAGCGGAGGGCGGGACGAAGCGCGAGGTAGGGAGGTGTCCGCGCGTGCACCATGCCCCGGCCCTGCCCCCTGCGCTGATTGACAAGTGCGGCGATGGTGGGGTTGTCGCCGGGCCGTGAGGGGAGAAATCCCAGAGGGCGGGAGCCGTTGGGTGGGACAGACCTTAAATCTCATCCAGTGCCACGCCCCGCCATGGGCAAGGACACCTTCCACTAGACCAGTGCTCCAAATCCCGGCCAAACTGACCTTGGACATTTCCAGCATGGGGCAGCCACAGTTCCTCTGGGCAACCTGGGCCGGGGCGTCCCCACCCTCACAGGGAGAGGAATTCCTTCCCACTATCCCATCTAACCCTTTGTGAGTGGGAAGCCCTTTGTCCTGCCACTCCAGGCCCTTGTCCAAAGTCCCTCTCCAGCTCTTTTAGGAACAGTACCTGTGCAAGCCGCTCCAAGGACAAACCACTCTGCTCCAAGTTTCATGAAATCATGGAGTAGTTTGGGTTTGAAGGGACCTTAAAGCTCATTCTGTTCCACTCCCTGCCGTGGGCAGGGACATCTTCCACAAGACCATCTTCCTCCAAGCCCTGTCCAACCTGGCCTGGAACGTCAGGGCCCAGGCCCACGTCATTCCTGATGCTGCTGCATGAGCTGGGCTGAGCTCACATGTCCCAGGGGATGCTCCTGTGGTTCTGTGTGTAGCTGGGAACTGGGACTTGACGTCCCTACCACCAGGTCAGTTCCCTGGGCAGGCAGAGCTGGAATCCAGAGAACAGTGTCTGTGATGGCAGGAGATTCCTGGGCAGCTTGCAAAGCTCTCTGCACAAGATGAGGCTGTTCCCTCTTGTCCCATCACTTATTCCCTGGAAGCAGAGCCCTACCCCTCCCCCAGCTCCACCCTCCTGTCAGGGAGTTGTGGAGAGCGAGAAGGTCCCTCCTCAGCCTCCTTTTCTGCCCTGGAGCCTTGCCCCATCCAGTGGTTTGCAGCCACTCTTAAGTTGTAAATTGCTTATTCTTTTCTACTTCTAATTGAACATTACATGCTCTGCTCTCCTGTAAGGGCAGCAAATCATTCAGTAGCAAAAACTGACTGCAAAACAGGTTGCTCTCCAAGGACTTAATTGTTTTAATAAATCATGGGCTGAAGGACTGTGAAGGAGCTAGAATGCTCCACCAGCAGTGTTGGATTTTGATGATTTAAAAGACTCCCAGGGTTTCATGAACAGGTGTGTTTGGCCTCATTTAAGGTGGGGGGTGAGAGTCATGCAATTTCGGAGATTCCTGGGAGGTGGTATTGTGGCTTATGCTTTGGCCAAGAAGGGGAGATGGGAAAAGTAGGAATCCTGGCCTCTCTCAGCCACCAGAGCAGCTCTCCCCACTCCTGTTTCCTCTGGTGCAGTGGTGAGGCAACACCTCCAAACCTGGGGTCGGTTCTGGGCCCCTCAATTCGAGATGGACATTGAGGGGCTGGAGTGTATCCAGAAAAGGGAACGGAGCTTGCGAAGGGTCTGGAGCACTAGGAGCAGCTGAGGGGGTCAGCCTGGAGAAAAGAAACCTCACAGAGGACCTGCTCACTCTCCAAAACTCCCTGACAGGAGGGTGAAGCCACGCTGGGCGGGGGGAAGGGGGGTGTGTCAGGCTCTGCTCCCAGGGAACAAGGGGCAGGACAAGAAGAAACGGCCTTAAGCTGTGCTGGGGAGGTTCAGTTTGGATACTGGGGAAAATTTCTTCCTGGAAAGGTTGGTCAGGCCCTGGCACAGATGGCATAATCACCATCCCTGGAGGGATTTACAAAACATGTGGATGTGGCACCTGGGGACATGGGTTAGTGATGGCCTTGGCAGTGCTGGGGGAACTTAGAGGGCTTTTTCAAACTCAACAATTCCATTATTTTGTGACTGCTCCCATGCTGGTCCGACCCTCCTCAGGTGGCAGTTCTTTGCCTAATGAGTGGTAGGTTAATTAAATCAGGCTGAATGGTCACTCTGGTCCCGCCTTTCACAAGCTGTGGGAGAGCTGGTGAAACATGGTGAATCCATGAGGTGCAGGAGCTTCAGCATCACCCAACGGAGCTGGTGGCACCCGTGGGCAGGCTCAGGGAAGACGTCAAAGGGATTTCTGAGTTTCCCCACAGCTAGAATTTGGTTCATTTCCCAAAATTATATATAGTCTTCTCTTGCTGTCATGTGAGCATGTGTCTGGAGAGGAGGTTTTGGAAAAAGATGGATTAGGTTTGGGAGAGAAGAGATTTCTCTCACTGGCCACAAGACAACCACCCCCTGTTGCGGCCAGGCAGGGAAATGTCACTCTTCAGCAAACAGCTTAGAAAATGATAAAAAGATCAGTTTTCAACCTCTCCTTCTGCGGGCTCTGAAGGAAAGGGAAAGAAAACAGATTAGAGGAATCCATCCAAAGTTCAGCTGTCCTTGATCAGCTAATAGGGAAAAATAAAGGCAGATGGATGGTCACAGGTGGCGATGAGAGAGGTGGGGGCACAAAAGCTTTCTCAGCTCTGCCAGAGTTTGTAAATATGCCTGGAAAAGCTGTTTAATCTGCCTCTGTCTCTGTCCCTCCTCTCTAATGGCTTCTTGTGGTGCTTCAAAGCGAGCGGTTTGGAAATATTCATTAGTGCCCTCGAGGTGTTGGTTGCTATGGAGATGGGAACCCAATAAATCCGAGACTGACGGATTCAGAGCCACCAGGAGCTCCTGTGTGCCAAACCACACCGTATCCCACTGCTCCGAACCACACAGGTCCTGGACCATTTCTCTGATGAGGAGAGAGTGCAGGAGCTGGGCCTGGTTAGTCCAGAGAACAATGAGAGGGGATCCCATCAATCCAGACTAATATCTCCAAGGGGTGTCAGAGGATAGTGCCAGACTCTTTTCAGTGATGCCCAGTGACAGGATGAGACTAAACTAAACCACAAGAAGTTCCACCTCAACATGAGGGAGAACTTCTTTTCATGGAGGAGGGCAGAGCATTGGAACAGCTGCCCAGGGAGAGTGTGGAGTCTCCTCCTCTGGAGATACTCCAAACCCACCTGGAAGTGTTCCCGTGTCACCAGGTGAACCTGCCTGGGCAAGGGGTTCAGACTGGGAGTGAGACCATCCACTCTGAACCACGACAAGTTTAGGGTGTCCCCTGCTTCTCTCCCAGATTTTCTGCTAATGTAGGAATATTTCCCCACAAAAGTGTGCTCTGTGCTACCTCTGTCTGGCTCTGTGGCACAGGGGAGGAGTGCGCAGCAGATGTGGACTCCTGGATCAGGAAAGGATGGGTGATACTTCAGGAGAAACTTGGAGTCTCCCAGGCCACATTCATAGCTTCTTAAGGAATTTGGTGTGTGGCACTTCTCATCACAAGAATCAAGGTTCAGGAATGATAAAATAGAGATTTTATCAAGGTGTTGGTAGTGATTTTATCCTGTTGAAAACCAATTTACAACATGAGAAAGTTTGCAATGATTTACTATGAAGGAAAGGCAGACAGAGAAAACTCCAGATTTCCCTTTTAAGTAGAAGGATTCTTTCTCTGGCTTAGCATTGCAGATTGTCCCTGGGTCTGTCTATATGTCCTGTCCCTGGAGCCAGGGTTGGCACACCTGGGAATGCTTGGATTGTTCCAAGAACAGGCAGACACAAAGATGTGATTCCTTACTACCTTTTTGTTGTGCGCTTTCCAGTTGGGAAATGAGCTTCCAGTTTGTTGCTCATCTCTTAGAAGCACTTGATAACTGAGCACAACAGCACCATAGAAATACTGGCAGGTTGGACATACATAGAATAGCATAATGGACTCTTTTAGGTTGGAAAAGATCATCAAGTCCAACTATTCCCCCAGAACTACCACTAACCCAGTAAATTCCTCCAGGGATGGGGACTCCACCACTGCCCTGGGCATCTGTGCCAGGACTCAGCAATCCTTTCAGGGAAGAAATTTTCCCAGTCTCCAACCTAAACTTCCACTGGTGCAACTTGAGGCCATTTCCTTTTGTCCTGTCTCTTGTTCCCTGGGAGCAGAGCCTGACACCCACCAAGGTCCACCCTCCTGTCAGTTAATTTCTTCCATCCCCAGACTCTGTAACTCAAATTTCTCTTCCAAAACACACAGTGTTAAAACATTCCAGCCTTGTACCCTGAAAAGTGACCAGACAGGACCTTAGAGAGGCCTTAGAGGGCCGTATTAAGGTGGAACAAACAAGACACTCATTTGGCTTCTTCAGGCAAAGATGGCACCAAATGGGCACCAAACACTAAATTCACCGTGGTTTCTGTTGCCCTCATCACTGTCACAGCTGTGGCAGTGTTGGGGAAGGAGAGTCAAGGAAGATGGAGAGGGACTTTTCATCAGGAACTGGAGTGACAGGAGAAGGGAGAATGGCTTCCCACTGACAGAGGGAAGGGGTAGATGGGATATTGGGAGGAAATTCTTCCCTGTGAGGGTGGTGAGGCCCTGGCACAGGGTGCCCAGAGCAGCTGTGGCTGCCCCTGGATCCCTGGAAGTGTCCAGGGCCAGGTTGGACGGGGCTTGGAGCAACCTGGGCTGGTGGAAGGTGTCCCTGCCCATGGCAGGGGGTAGAACATGGTTTAAGAGAGCTTGAAGGTCCTTTCCAACCCCAACCATCCCATAGTTCTCTGTCTGAGGCCAGCTGAGGAAGAGAATGCCTGTGTCCCTCCCAGTGCAAGTGAGTGCCAAGACCAGGGTTGCAGGATCAGGGAAACAGAAGCGATGGGGATGGAATCTACCACAGCAATGTTTAAGTTTGTGCACTTGGAAACTAAACCAAACAGTTTCTACTACAATCTGGAAAAAATCTCAGCCATGCTGGTGAATCATAGGAAGGATATGAGCAGGACCTGGTCACTGCAGCACTGGAGATAAAGGAAATCCTGGAATGCACCAAGAACGTTCATTTCCTGTCAGGATGGGGAATGTCTAGTTTGTTACCCACGACACTTGGAGACTCTCCTGAAGCACCCGGTGCCTGTGTGCAGGATGGGATCTGGCCAGGAACACAGACAGAGGAGGTGATTAGGCTGAGGAAAATCCTAGGGGAGCTTGTGTTGTCAAAAAAAGACCAAAGGGCTCCTTGCTTGGGTAAGCAGAGAGAGGCCTGAGAGTGGGCAGTAAAAATTGGGAGAATGGTAAAGAATGAAGAAAACCAGGATGAAGCTGGCAGGATAATGAGTGGGTACAAAATTCTGGATGTGGGGTAAAGCTGCCTGGAAACTTGGAGAGAAGAGCCTGTCTCCTGTCCCTGTGGGAGAACTCCCAGGTGCCAGTAGAGCTTCTATATGGATTAGGGAGATGGGAAGTTGGTGCCGCCAGCCAAAGCCCAGGCTTAGGGCACTGCCTGGACCAGGAGCAGGGGAGACTCAGAAATTCCATCTGTGCAGAAGGAGGGATGTCTTTGGGGCTTGGCAAGGGGAAGTGGGAGTGTGTGAGGAAGAGCAGCTGCAGGAACAGCCCCTCAGGGTCTGAGGATCGGTGGGACCTCTGACAATCCCCGGGGGGTCAGATCTGCAAAGCCGGGAGCACTCGCTGCCTGCTGCCTCCATCCCTCCGATGGAACCAGTCTGCATCAACACCACCACCTCCACCTCTTTCCCGAGGGGCTGAGCGCTTCGGCTAACGGCACCTGCACCAGGCTGCAGCAGGATAAAGAGGAAAACTTCCTCTGGAGTGGGTGCTTCCTTATCGATTTCAGCCAAGAGCTGTCACTGTCACAGCAGAGGCTCCCCCCATCCCTTCGTAGCTATGCAGCCCACTTTAGTTGCCCCCCCAGCCCCCATGGCACAGACTGGGGCTGCCTCCTCCGCCTCCCATCCCTGGCCTGCCGGCTGGTGCATTTTTCCCTGTTTTCTCACTGGGTTGGCCCATTGCCTTTAAAAGGCGAAATGCTTCGGACTAAATTTGGTCATGTAGCTCTGCATGGTTCCCTGGAATGTCCTCGGGTTTCAGGCTCCTCTGATAGCACCATTCCCCGCCTCCCGCCGGGCTCCATTGGCTTCCCAGCACCCGAACCGCCGCTGGATCCTGTTATTGGCCAACTCTTGGACCGAGGGGTGTCCCCTCTGGATAAGCACCGTATCCCGGGCTGCAGAGCTGCTGAGATTTAACACTTCAGCACCTGCTGCCGCTCGGGAAGCAGCCTTGGAGCTTCGGCTTCTTTTTTTTTCTCCTGCTTTGGGTACCACGCAACCGCCACCGTGTCTCGCCAGAGAGCCAAGATGTCCAAAGTGGCCAAATACCGGCGACAAGTTAGTGAAGATCCAGACATAGACAATCTATTGTCTACTTTGTCTCCAGAGGAGATGGAGGAGCTGGAAAAGGAGCTGGATGTGGTGGATGCGGACGGGAGCATCCCTATGGAGCGCAGTCAGAAAAACCAATCGGAAAACTCCTCACCTGGCCCACAAAACTGTGACACGGCGCTCAACCACCACGACAAGGACACCAGGAGGCTCCTGCAGCGGGAGCACTCGATAGACGTAAGTCACATCCCCCACTGCTGCTGCGGGAAAGGTGGGAACCCACCTCAAACCCCCCCCGGCCCCTCGGGCTGAGTGAGGGACGAGATGGAAAACACAAAACCCGGGAAAGGCGTGCGCTTGCTGAGGAGGAATAGCTGTCCCGGAGAGACCAGGGAGCTGGTCCAGGCACTCCGGGAGGGAACACGGTGTACCATAAAATCCCGGTGTTACTAGCAAAGCCAAAACCTGTGCTGGTGCCAGGGATCTGCTCCCTGCCCCTGCTCTAACATCCCTGGGCAGGGCTGGGAGCGGAGCTGGGATTTCCAGGAGGCTGGTGGAGGGGCCGGTGCAGTGACAGCGGTCCCATGGGCTGCATTTCTTCTTTTTTTTTTTTTGCCCCTCCTCCTTTGGAGATCTCTGGACCCTTGGTCCTTTCAATTCTTCTTGTGCAAAAGCTTAAACAGTCTCTGGTTCTTGTGGAATAAAAAAGTTTGCTGCTTTGTGGAAATCATGTCGAGAAGCAGGTTTTACCCCATGCTGTTTGTTTTGCATTTACTGTTCACTTTAAAATCCTTCTTTTGCTTTGATTTGGGTACATTTATCTCCCTCTCTGCACCTGGCAAGTCCTTTAAGAGTTTGCTTGGAGCTCGAGAGCTTCTTATCAGTCCCTCTCCACTTTTTATGCCAAGCCTTTATGCTGAGCCAGTCCCACTTTTCTGTAACATTTATTAACCTCAGCACTAAGAATATGTGGTATGTGCTTCATCTGTGGAAGCCTGGAAAGCGTCTGGCTTCCCTAGTTTTTCACAGCAGGTTGAGCTGGAAAGTGAAAGACAGTGACTCTTCAGCAATTGATCCATGTGGTCATGGGCTGGTTTCATGTCCTGGGTGGGATTCGCATCTGCTGTGCCGGGGCAGGGCTGAGGAGTGTTGGCAGCACAAGCAGAGCCAAGGATTATGTGGATACCCCTCTGCTCTGGCTCTGATTCCAGATCTATTCCAGGTCACCCAGCTGTACCCTGGATCTTCCAGCTGGGTAATCGATCTGTAACTACACCAGAGCACTTGGAAATTTCTCTTTGTGGATATTTATGGAGATTGTATAGGAGGGTCCTCTCCTGACTGTGGCCTGGGCACCCTTATTACCTCCCTTATTATTGGGAGGAGTGGGAAAGAAAATTGCACCTATAGGAGAAATAACTGAAGGCTGATTTTGAGCAACTGAATAAGGGGTTAAATTGTTCCCCCCACCCCANCACCCCCCCACCCCCCCGGGCAGCTTGGAAGCTCCCTCTGGCTCTGAGGACAAGGCACAGTTTTCCTCTTCTATATGTGGCACTTGGCATGGGCTGGGAGACAGTGAGCGCCGTGCCCCTCACCACGAGGACTCTGCCTTGATTTCCTCACCAGCAGAAAATTTCGCTGTGGTGGGGAAGTGCAGGTGCAAGAGGACAAACCTGCCTGTAGAGGGAAATGCTGTTATGTGGGACCAGTCATCCCAGTGACTGCTGGTTTGCAGGTGATCCCGAGAGGTGACACTAAAAAATCTGCTTTTTCAGGTGGGGGGATGCGTGGGTTTGACACCACTTGTGTTGCTATTTCAGTTTTAACCGTTGGAACATGAGGGGTTGACTGTGAATTGGCATAGGGAAGTGTCCATTATCAGGAGGAAGGGAGGAAATTTGTGGGTTTTGTTAAAAAGAGACCTGGGAAATTGCCTGCTTAAATATAATGTTGTTTGGAAATGCCTGAGAGTGTGTGTGCAGTGGGAGAGGACTTGGGATATGGAAAGGGATGGCCCGGGGAGGAGAGACAGCTGGGAGAGGAGGGTGTAAGGCTCTGGCTGGAGGGGAGGGCAGCACGGGGGTCCTGGAAAAGCTCCAGCTCCTCTCTGAGTTCAGGAGCTTCAGGCTGTAGAAGACAAAGCACGTTGGCTACAGGTCAAGTTTGTCAGTGAAAGTGGCCCAGTTCGATTGCATTGCAGTAACTGGATAGGGCAGAACTGACTTTCTTCTTCTATTTCAATCCCTGGAGGCCAAGAAAAAAATACATCCTCCACCCCTTCCTCTCTGGCATTGTTAGCATCTGGGATTAGCACCTAGAAAATGCCAGCTTGCATTGCTGGCACATCAGATCATGCTGGTGGTGGAGCAGGGCTGTGCTCTGCCATGGGGCCCGAGGATGGGATGGGATGGGATGGGATGGGATGGGATGGGATG
>VZRQ01007135.1:465996-476813 GCA_013397975.1 Machaerirhynchus nigripectus
TGGGACGGGATGGGATGGGATGGAGGGGATGGGATCATCAGACCACAGGAAGAGTCACAAAAACCAGTGCAAGGAGCCAATGGTCCCCTCTGTCTGAGGAAGCCCCAGCGCTGTGTTTTGCTTCAGGATGGAATGAGAATGTGGAGCCATCCAGAGCACCCCAGGCAGGTGCCGAGCTCTCCCTCAGCTGCTCAGAGCTCTGAGGCCTCCAATGAAAAATCCCTCTCATGTGTCAGCAGATTTTATGTTGTGCCAGCCAGCACAAGCATGGTGGCTGCACTCCCACGGGGTTGGCATTCCCCCAGGTTGTGCAGGCATCACCCCATGCATGTCCATCCCAGCCCCCCTCCATCAACAGCTCCCAGTATTCTGAAGAAAGTCCAGAGGAGGCCACAGAGATGCTCTGAGGGCTGGAGCCCTTCTGCTCTGGAGACAGACTGGGAGAGCTGGGGGTGTCCAGCCTGGAGAAGAGATGGCTCCAAGGAGAACTTCCAGTGCCTAAAGGGGCTCCAAGAGAGCTGGAGAGGGACTTGAGACAGGGGCCTGGAGTGACGGGACAAGGGGGAATGGCTTCCCACTGCCAGAGGGCAGGGTTAGATGGGATACTGGGAACAAATTCTTCCCTGTGAGGGTGGGGAGGCCCTGGCACAGGGTGCCCAGAGAAGCTGTGGCTGCCCCATGCCTGGCAGCATCCAAGGCCAGGTTGGACAGGGCTTGGAGCAACCTGGGCCTAGTGGAAGGTCTCCTTCCCTGTGGAGGGGGTAGAATGGGATGATGTTTAAGGTCCCTTCCCACCCAAACCATTCCACAATTCCATGAACTACGGACAGATAAACTCTCTGTAGTTCAAGGACAAGAATCTGCCCTCCTGTCCCTCCCTGCTGAAGAGACATAACAGACACAGGATAACATCTTCCAGATGTTCACAGGGCCAGTCCCACTGGAACTACCTCCCATTCCTTCCCTGCCCTTGTGCCTGTNCTAGCCCAGGTTGCTCCAAGCCCCGTCCAACCTGGCCTTGGACACTTCCAGGGATCCAGGGGCAGCCACAGCTGCTCTGGGCACCCTGTGCCAGGGCCTCAGCACCCTCACACGGAAGAATCTCTTCCCAGTATCCCATCTAACCCTGCCCTCTGTCAGTGGGAAGCCATTCCCCCTTGTCTCATCACTCCAGGCCCTTGTCCCAAGTCCCTCTCCAGCTCTCTGGGAGCCCCTTTAGGCACTGGAAGGGGCTCTAAGTTCTCCTTGGAGCCTTCTCTTCTCCAGGCTGGATGCCCCCAGCTCTCCCAGTCTGTCTCCAGAGCAGAAGGGCTCCAGCCCTCAGAGCATCTCTGTGGCCTCCTCTAGATTTTCTTCAGAAGTTCCATGTCCTTCTTATGTCCTCCCTGCTGTTCTTCCATGCCTCCTGATGGGAATCTCTGTATGGGACATCATCTGTTAGCTGCGATGTGCAGAACTTCCTCCATAGTGCAAAATAAGGTATTTTGAAGGCAAAGGTTGAGTTTCCGCCCATCTCACTGTTATTGCAGTCATTGCCCTGTTCTTGGACTGGCTCCAGGCACCTCTATTTCCACCTAAATATTGGGACAAGTGGGTATATTTGGAAATATTGTAACTACATAATAACACATCTTCTTAGTGATGAAAAGGGCAAACTTGGGTAACTAGGAAGCAGATTATAAACAGCCCAAAATAGATGTGAGCTTTGCCCCAACCTTTCCACACTGGGCAGCCAAATTCCCATCTTGATGATGCAGTAATAAATTAATCTTAATTTTGTGTTGCTAACGAGTGGAAGTATAACCCAGCTCAAGGGTGGGGCTTGGGCCAGTGCCCCTTTCTGGATATACTCAACAAGGTCCATGTGTCACGGGAGCTGGAATTAAATAAATATTCATGAGTAGGTAAACAAAGAGATGATTTCTATTAGCTCATGGCTCTTTACTGTCACAGGCAAAGATGTAATGAGAGAAATTCTGGTTAGAAACATGCTGTGAAGTTGATGCTGTAGTATTAAACAGCCAGGAGCCAGGGTTAGATGGGATATTGGGAAGCAATTCTTCCCTATGATGGTGGTAAGGCCCTGGCACAGGGTGCCCAGAGAAGCTGTGGCTGCCCCATCCCTGGAAGTGTTCAAGACCAGGCTTGACAGGGCTTGGAGCAATGTGAGATAGTGGAAGGTGTCCCTGCCCAGGGCAGGACTGGATGGGACTTAGGGTCCCTTCCCACCCAAACCAATCTAGGATTCCATGAGTTACCTGGGGCACAACTGACTTGCTGTCACTTGAAATCCTTGTATCATGTCCAGGATTTCTGTCCAGAAGAGGAAAAGCTGTGTGTGCCAGGGCACAGGGGCTCTGTGCAGCTGTCCCTGTGGGATGGATTTCTCTGAGAGCTGAGCTGTGTGAGGAGATGGGGTCTGTGGGAGCTGGTCCAGTTCCTCTATTGCTGGTGACATCTATAAAAACCACATGTCTGTGCAGAGAGCACAGTTATACCCAGCCTGGGAACACCCCATCCATGGGGTCTCTTCCACGGTGGTCTTTAAGGGAATGATCTTTGAGGTCCCTTCCCAGCATAACCATTCTATAATTCCATGATCTTTTCCACTGGCATTTAGTCAGCCCTAAACACTCTCAGGGAACCTCTTCCAGATGGGACCTGGATGTGAAGAGCTATCCCATGGGAAGGATCTCCGTGTGAACCACACATGCCGTGGACTGGTGATTTCCTGGACGAGTCCTCCTAAGCAGTTGCCAAATCCACAACAGAAAGTTTTCTTTTTCAAAGCATTCCACAAAATCCACCTGCAGCTGTTCTTGGCTCTTCCTGGATTCCCACCTGGCCCACCACAGCGCCCTGGTGGCTCCCAAAACACCAAGCACCTGGTGGCAGAGGCAGCCCCTCTTTGTGCTTTGCCTTCTCCAGCATCACCATCTTCTCTGGGAATGGATGGAGCCTCCTTCCCTCAGCTCATAGACTCATGGAATATCCTGAGTTGGAAGGGACCCACAAGGATCACTGAGTCCAGCTCCTAGACCTGCATAGGACAATCCCAAAATCCTACCATGTGCCTCAGAGAGTTGTCCAAATGCTCTTTGAAGCTCACTTGTAAGGGGAGGACACCTGGATGTCCCAATCCCGTCAGAGTTCCCAGTCCTGCCTCCCAACAGGGCTGGTTTTGATTTGATTTCATGCAGCTTCAAGCATGGATGGCTGGGAAGTGCAGGGAAGTTGCATGAGGTATCATTATCCTGCTTATGGAGGGGAGTCATTCCAGGCCCGCAAACCCACTTCTTTTAGGAAGATACTCATGTTGTGGGTGTCTCTTTCCATGGAAGCCCAGGGACCAGTTTCCTGGAGGAGAAGACTCTGAACAGGGGATGCTGGATGCCAAGGCAATTGTGCGCAGCCAGAGCCAGGTATGCACAGCCAGGGCCAGATGCGCAGAGTGCAGATTGTCCCTGTATTTTTGTCTCATGAAGGCTGAACCCCCTTCCCACAGGAGTAGCTGAGGTGGTTCAGTTGTCTTCCACCACCTTTTCCCTTCCTCTCGGATATCCTACTGCCCAAGTGCACTCCTCTGTAGGCGAGACCCCCTCCTGTTCCAGGTCTGTGCATCCTTATCCCTGCAGGCTCCTGGGAATGTCTCCATGTCCCCAAGCTCTCCTCGTGGAGGCTGGTCAGGATCTTCATGGCCCGGTTTGGATGCAGAGGGAAAAGCAGTGACTTCAGAGGGTTTATTTAATCCAAATTCTACATATCTGAAGGATGCCGGTGCTGGAGGACAGCAGGTCCTATTGCCATGGAGAAAGATTTCTTTTTACAAGGCCTTGGGAGGGTCTTGTAAAAAGTCCTGCCTTCCTTTCTAAATCTATCAGGCTTGGAACTTGCTGCAGGGTGGTTTTTAATCCAGTCATTTAATTTCCCTCCATGGAAAGTAGAGATCCTAGGCAGTGAGCCCTTCTTCAACACCACAGGCAAACAAGCCAGGACTGAAATTTCTTATTAATGCTCAAAGCTTGTCATCTTTTCATGAAAATATCTGGAGGAAAAACAAGCTCCGCATTTAACTCACTGGTTCAGACTCAAGGGAATTTGCGAACAACAGTATAGCAGGGGTTATATCATTCCTTGAGCATCTTCCCAGTTTGTCCCTAACACATGTGTACTGAAACTCTGCTCCTCTGTTTATCAGCTTGTTCTGCCAACTGCCAAGACCGTTCCTCCTCCTTTCCAAGGTCTTCACTAATTCCCAGCTCTTGCCTTTCTTTTAGCCATGCCCTGACCTGGTCCCTTTTCCCTCATCAGAGAATCTTTATGATTGGAAAAGGCCACTAAGATCATCAAGTCCAAAGAATCCATTGAATCCCAGACTGGTTTGGGTGGGAAGGGACCTTAAAGCCCATTCCATTCCACCTCCTGCCATGGGCAGGGACACCTTCCACCAGCCCAGGCTCCAAGCCCCAGCCAAACTGGCCTTGGACACTTCCAGGGATGGAGCAGCCACAGCTTCTCTGAGCAACCTGGGCTAGGGCCTCTCTACCCTCACAGGAGAGAATGGACCAGAATATGTTGTTCTGAACAGCTTCTGGCCTCCAAAAAAGGTGAAAGGGGTAGGTGACACTGGAACATCCATCCGGAGGCTTTCTCCAGTGGCTTCTGGCTCATGGAATGGGCAGTGGGCTCATGGGAAGGATCCAGAGCTGTGGATCCTTCCACCAGGACACAGAGGGGACTAGAGCTGGCAGCTTCCTGGACTTCGTGTTCCTCCATGGATGAAAGCCAGGGGTATCCAAACTAGTCACACATTTGGAAAGAAACCAAAGGTATTGAGCCATTCCTATTTGGTTCTTGAAGGAGGCCACAGATGGTCCCTCCAGCTGCACAAGTCACTCTCCAACTCCCTGACAGGAGGGAGCAGCCAGGTGGGGGTCAAGCTCTGCTCCCAGGGAACAAGGGACAGGAGAAGAGGAAGTGGCCTCAAGCTGCACCAGGGGAGGTTCAGATTGGACATCAGGAGGAATTTCTGCATGGAAGGCGAGGTCAGATATTGGACGGGACTGCCCAGGGCAGTGGTGGAGTCCCCATTCCTGAAGGTGTCCAAGGAATGCCTGGATGTGGCACTCAGTGCTCTGGGCTGGGTTACAAGGCGGGGGGGATCAGTCACAGGTTTGACTAGAAGATCTTAGAGGTCTTTTCCAACCAAATTGATTCTGTAATTCTGTGAAGTCCAGGACGTCCCTTTTATTTGTCACCTTTCATTGCTCAGAAATGAAAACTCTTTTCTGTGCTCTGGTGTTTCGTTCTGAGTTTCTGAAAAAGTCCCAACCCTGTCACAAGAGGGACGAGCAGCAGAAGCAGGAGCTGTTACCTGCAGCAGATGATAAAATAACACTCCAAGGTGAACATAGAACCAAGAACAATCCTGTGACAGCTCCCAGAAGGATCTCCAGTGTGGAGAACAGCTGAAAAAAATGAAGTGAGAGCACAGGCATATTTGAGTTGCATTCCTAAAAAATGGTGTGAGAAAGACCTTCACAGCTGGCTTGGTGGTTTTGTAATGCTCTTGGGGGCAGAAGCCTTGCTTTCCTTGTTTTTCTTCTTGTGACCAGGGCAAGTGGCAGCACAAAGAGTTCCTAGTGACACTGAGGTCACGCCAAAGGCACACACAAGTCTGGGAGATCCACGGTCCATCTAAGGGCACAAGCAGGGAAAAAACGTGGATTTCTAGTCAACCGGGAAAAAAAGAGTAAAAATCCAAGTTCTATATTTACATAAAGCACAACTGGGATGCAGATAAATCCATGGAAATGTTTGGAGTGTTTAGCTTATATGGGCTGAACTGCCCAGGAGGTTTAATATGTGTTTATGTTGAGCTGATAAATAGACATGGAGGAGGAGAAGAGCCGGGCCCATCATGTGTCCCTCTCTTTTGCAGCACTGTGACATCACTTGTGTGCTAAAACCATCTCAGTGACTCAGCTCCCAGCAGGATGCTGGGATTAACCGGTCATATTGCTCCATCCCACCCTTTGCTGTGTGGGAATTGTGGCAGGATGAAGCAAGAGGATCTCAGTGTCAGGGCACATGTTTTGAAGTCAAGGTATGGTTGGCAGGTTGGCAGGGGACAGACACTATGTGGAGGGTCAAGAGTTCTGCTCTGTCCTTTCCTCTGCCCAGAATGTGGAGCAAACAGGGATGAAAACAGAAGGAATTGGAGCTGTGGAAACAACAAGAGCCTGTCCCAGCCATGGCGTGGCAGCAGGACCAGGGCAGTACCCATCCCCTGTGCTGGGCACTGGTGGGGTCACACCTTCAATCCTGGGAACAGTTTTGGGCTGCTCAGGACAAGAAAGTCATTGAGGGGCTGGAGCATGTCCAGGGTAGGGAACAGAACTGGAGAAGGACCTGCAGCCCCAGGAGCAGCTGAGGGAGCTGGGGGTGCTCAGCCTGGAGCAAAGGAGACTCAGGGGGGACCTTCTGGCTCTGCACAACTCCCTGACAGGAGGGGGCAGCTGGGGAGGGGGAGGTGGGGGTCAGGCTCTGCTGCCAGGGAACAGGGACAGGACAAGAGGAAACGGCCTCAAGCTGTGCCAGGTGAGGGTCAGTTGGGATATTGGGGAAAATTCCTGCATGGAAAGGATGTAAAGCACTGGCATGGGCTGTCCAGGGCAGAGGTGGAGTCACCTTCCCTGAAGGGATTTAAGAGCTGTGTGGATGTGGGTCTTGTGGACTTGGGTTAGTGGTGAACATGGCAGTGCTGGGAGAATGGTTGGACTTGATGATCTTAGAGGGCTTTTCCAACCATAGTGATTCCATGATTCAGTGATTTCCTGAAACACAGCTGGAGAGGTGCCAGCCCAGGTCACAGAGGTTTCAGCCCTTTCACCATGTGTTGAGCAGCCCAGGGCTTACACACAGTATTTGGGTCAGGATTTATGCTGCATGCTGCTGAGGGCTCCAAGGGGTCCCTCTGCCTGACAGGGGCACCATGGCATATGCTGGACATGCCCGGCACAGGAATGAGCACCTGCACAGCCATGGGAGCCTCTGCCGAGGAGAGTGAGTTGCCATTTACTTCCTCACAGGGAATTCCCCAGTTCCCAAGAACCAGAGATGGTGACACCTGGCATGCTGGACTCTATCCCACTAAGTGCTCTGTCCTGGGATGCAGCTCCCATGTGGTGCCAGAGCCTGAGGAGCCGGTGCTCCTGTTTCCCAGAAACTATTTAAGGGAATGACCAGCAAACCAATGACCAGCAAAACTGGTCTAATTTTCCCGGTAGGGACCTGGAGCTTGGCTCTTCTCACCTGCTTCAAGGACCTGGAATCATCTCCAACACCAGGTGCCCACGGCCAAGGGGTGTCTATGATAGTACCATGGGTTGGTGGATGAGATCCATTGGATACCTGCACCAGAAAGGGGCCTGGAGATGTGTCCATGTGTTCCCACAAGGCTGGGAACAGTGTCCTACTCCTTGAGCATCCAGACCTTATGACACAGAGGGTGGAGATAGGATTAAGACTCACTAGGGCTGAATTGCAGTTCTCCTGTTCCTAAAAATCTGAGGAATGCTTTTCATGGGCTTCCCACAAAGTGCACTGGGCAGAAATCCAGCCCAGAGGTGTTTGTGGTGTGGATTTCTGGCATTCCCTGCCCTTTTCAACCCCTGATGAAGAGACAACCATGGAGAAAGTCTCATTTTGGGACTACCCAGTTCAGCCATGGCAGTCCCAGGAGAAGGGCTGGGAATGCAGCAAATAGAAGAGAAAAACCTGGACTTCTACAACCAGATTTTGTTAGAGGAGCAAAAGTTTCCATTTGCAGAATATCCAGTGGCTTTACAGCTTTCTAGAAAATGGCTGTGTGTCTCTGTGGAAGAGCTGGAGCTCTTCTGTCAAAGGAAACCAAATTGAAACATTTATCAGCCTTAATTCAGGGAAAAAAAAAAAAAGGCAAAATCAGGGCCAGAAGCTGCTCAGTCTCCAGAGAACAGAGACTGCATCTCAGAAAGGGGACTTTTTAAAAACATTGGCCTGAGACATGCAAAGACAGTGATATTTGGGGTCAGAGAGGTCTGGGCAGAAGGGAAGGGCAAAAGCTGAGTTCCTCGTTAAAGTGACAGGATAACATGTGAGGTGGGACAGGGTAGGGAGTTGATTACATCTCTCTGGGCTTTAGTACAGAGAGCATGGCCAGGGGTCATGTGTGTCCCAGTGCTGGAAGCTGGGGTCCTTTCAACCTTCCTTCGTGCCAAGAGTCCAAACGTGCCAAGAGAGAAACTCTTTGCTGCCTGATCCTCTCAAGGAGTCCTGGGGATGTCAGCAGGGCCTCCCACAAAGCTCTGCATGGTATTTGCTCTCAGCTGAGGAGCAGAAGGGTTGTTTGGGCTGTCCCAGGGTCAGCAGAAGTCTTGCAGTCCTGCTTTCTCTGCAGGTCTCTGGCAATCCAGGTTCAACAGCTCCCAGGACTCAGTCAAGGACACAGCATTCTTTCCAGGAATGTCCTTGGCTTTGAGTTGTCCCTAGGTTACTCAAAACTGGCTGAGGAATGGAGGAAAAGAGCTTGGGCAGCTTGTTGTGCTTTGGCTTGACTCTAGCAACCCTCTCCAGGAGCACGTACCCAAATACCAGGAACATCAAACAACCTGCAACCCCCTTGCCTTTGCCCCCGGCCACCTTGACAGCCTCTCCGTACAGGGGGACAGTCTCGGAGGACATCCCTGTCCCTGGGGAGCTCTCACAGGGCTCATTCTCAGCCTCCTCAGCCCCCAGGGTCACACTGAGGGATGGGGGGATGCTGGTGCTCATTCATGGGCTCTGGCTGGGATTTGGGATAGCTGGGTGGGACAGAGGGAACATGGGGGTCCTCAGAGTCTGGCAGGTAGGGAGGTGTCTCCAGAGGGTGATGCCCAAAGTCAGACCTGTGGATTCAATCCCAGAGTCTTGTGGTGGCTCTGGAGACTTTACAGGGCTTGGCAGCATGTGTAGGACAGACTGAAACCTCCCAGGCAGTGAAAGCAGATTGGCTTGTTAGTCATGGATCTGTAATTGTCCCTAAACCTGCTCCTTCAACCAACCCAGCTTCCTTCCCTCACCAGTGTGGTCTGGGACCCCTGCAGCTGACCAAGAGATTTTGGTGAATTGTCTCCCTGTGTCTCAGAGGTCTCCCCTCATCCCTGGGCTTCCCCACTTCCCCATTTTTCCACCTCCAAAAGCCAGTCAGGATTTGTGTGGGACCAATGGAGTTGTGCTGATGTTGTCTAAGCCATGCCTTGCCAAGATCAAGTTCAAGATCATCAAGTTCATCAAGAGATGAACTGCAAAATGTCCCACAGGCTGCAGGAGGAATTTATTATCCCAGCAGAGACTGGGAGAGAGGAACAACCCCTTGGCCTGGGTGTTATCCCCGAGTCTGCAGCTCTGGAGGGATTCCGGTTGCTTTGCAAGGAGCACAGTTCTGGGGAGACAGTCTTTGCTGGTGGCCAAATCCACAGGCCAGACAGCCAGCATGGCCCTGCCAGGGGAGCTGCCGGACAGGAGGGAGGCAGTGGGTCCCCAGAGGAGGGTTGTGGTGGGCTCTGGTGGCCGTGCAGAAACCACCATCAGCCACCTTGTAGCTGAGCCAGGATTTCCCAGCAGTACGGGTAATTGGGATTGGCCCAATCCTGGCTCAGGCTTCCCCTGTTGTGCTCCTGAGGTTCTCATATCATCATGGGGTGATGTCTCACATTCAACTTCCAGAGGTCCCCAGAGCTGCAGGTGACATTACAGACAGAGGCAGTCTCATGGCTGCAGGTTGAATTCACTATTCCTGGAGCCACTTTCACAGGAGCTGCAAGTGCAGGTTTGGCCTGAGATCTTTTGCTGACATGCCCCTTTCCTCATGGGGACCAGCATGACCCGTGTCCCCAGCAGTCACCTGCACAGAGGAATCTCCTGGACTCTTGAATCATGGAATGGTTTGGGTGGGAAGGGACCTTAAACATCATCCCATTCCACCCCCTGCTATGTGCAGGGACACCTTCCACTAGCCCAGGTTGCTCCAAGCCCCGTCCAGCCTGGCCTTGGACACTTCCAGGGATCCAGGGGCAGCCACAGCTCCTCTGGGCACCCTGTGCCAGGGCCTCAGCACCCTCACACGGAAGAATTTCTTCCCAATATCCCACCTAACCCTGCCCTCCGGCAGTGGGAAGCCATTCCCCCTTGTCTCATCACTCCAGGCCCTTGTCCCAAGTCCCTCTCCAGCTCTCTGGGAGCACCTTTAGGCACTGGAAGGGGCTCTAAGTTCTCCTTGGAGCCTTCTCTTCTCCAGGCTGGACACCCCCAGCTCTCCCAGTCTGTCTCCAGAGCAGAAGGGCTCCAGCCCTCAGAGCATCTCTGTGGCCTCCTCTGAACTTTCTTCAGAAGTTCCATGTCCTGATGTTGGAGGCCTTCTGGCTCCCCGCTTTCAGCCAAGCCCTCCTTGAACCCCAGTGGGGTACTCCTCCCTGGAGCCAACATGGAGCTGCTCATGCCCCCGAGATTCCATCCTCACATCTTGTTTTTTGGCTGAGCCGAGCACATCCTGCCGTGGTGGGACCATGAGAGACTCTTCCCAGCACATACCTCTGAAAATAACTACAGGCTGGGGAAAGCTTGCTTCTTCCAAAGACAAAACTTCTGCAAACTTATTTCCATATGTTCCCTCTGCCAGGGACTGATGTAACAGCAGCTGCCGGGTCACCAAGTACCCCTTCCCTCATCTTGGCTACAGGATTTGTGAATCCCTGGGTAACACGTCCCCTCCCCTCCCCTCCTCTCCTCTCCCCTCC
>VZRQ01007135.1:515330-526876 GCA_013397975.1 Machaerirhynchus nigripectus
CCAAGCCCCCTTTAGCAGGCCCTAGGCACTGTGGGACATTGCCACACTATAACTCAAAACCATCCCTTCAAGGCACAGCTGGGCCCGGGGGCCGGGACCAGGCCCAGCCCCTCTTGTGGGGCACAGGGTGTGGCAGCAGTCTGGGGGGTCTCGAGGTGCAGCTCCCCCCTATGTTCCCTCTCTGTCTCCTGCAGTCCGAGTACCACTACGAGTACACAGCATGTGACAGCTCAGGCTCGCGCTGGAGGGTGGCTGTGCCACACATGCCTGGACTCTGCACCGGCCTGCCCGACCCTGTCAGGGGCACTGAGTGCTGTGAGATTCCCACCAGGAATGGGATGGGGTCAGGTTTGGGGGCTGGGAATGACAGGGGTGGGAAATGAGGGCGAGGGGAGGGAGAGAGCGGGGAGACAAGCACAGCCATTGTCGGCTCCAGTGCAGACAGCAACAGGAGGGTGGAATGGGATCAGTGGGATGGGAATCCCCCTGGGATGGGACGTCAGAGGAACTACAAACACTAGGATGGGATGGAATAGGAATCACACACACAGACTCCCTGGGATGGGATGAGAGGGATGGAAATCACGCACCACACCAGGATAGCGTGGGATGGGAATCACGTACACAGGCATTAGGATGGGATGAGAGGGATGGGCATCGCATGCACACATGGATAGGATGGGATGGGAGTCACACATACAGTCATGGAATGGGATGAGATGGATGGGAATCACACATGCTGGGATGGAAATCCCCTCACCCCACACATGCACCAGGACAGGATGAGCGAGATGAGAATCCCCCTCACACAAACTCACTCACCAGGATGGGACAAGAGAGATGGAAATCCCACACACATACTGGGATAGGATGGGATGGAAATCCCACACACATAGGCACTAGGGTGGGATGAGAGGGATGGAAATCACACACACACATGCACGAAGATGGGATGGGAATCACACACAGAGTCACCAAATGGAATGAGAGCCATGGGAATCCCACCACACACACTGGGATAGAAATCTCCCCACTACACGCATGCACCAGGATGGGATGAGCGAGATGAGAATCCCCGTCACACAAACTTGCTCACCCAGGATTGAATGAGCAGGATGGGAATCCCAAACACACACCCCCAAACCTTGGGGGTGCCCCAGCTCCATGCCAGAGGGTTACATCCTGCTTGGATTGAACAGAGCTGGGTGTCAGGTGCCAAAGCTCATGGAATGGGGGGGTTGCCTTTGTGGAATGGTCAGAATGGGGGATCCCAGCACCTCCGCCAGCTGGGAGCACTTGCAAATGCGGAGCTGAGGGTGATGAGGCTGTAGCAGCACCAGGGGGATCGGGGAGTGACCTTCCACGCCCCCTGCCCCCCTGTCTCCATTGGCAGCATTCTCCTGCAAGGCGGGTGAGTTCCTGGAGATGCAGGCACAGATGTGCCGGCCCTGCGCTGCGGGCACCTACTCACTGGGCACTGGCGTCCGCTTCGACGAGTGGGACGAGGTGCCCCATGGTTTCGCCAACGTGGCCACCAACCTGGAGGTGGATGACAGCTTTGAGAATGCGGCAGAGAACTGCACAGCGTGAGTCCCTGTGTCACTGGCCGTGACACCAGCACATGGGCACCTGGCACGTCAGGACTGGGTGCAGGGCACAGCGAGCAGGATGGGTGCTGTGACACCCCTGTGCATCCGTAGCACCCCGTTGCCCTGACACCCTGTCCCCTTCTGTCATCCTGCCCTGGTAGGTGACACTAGCAGGGCACCACAGGGGCACCCTGGTCACAGCAAGGGAACACCTAGCAGTGTCACCCCCACAGCAGTGGCAGGACCCCAACCCCATGGGACCTTCACATCAACACTTCTTGGAGACACAGCACCTGTGGAGGTCCCCACAGCACCTATGGGGGTCTCCACCCCCTTGTGCCACCAGCCAGTGCCTTTATTTGCCACCACAGCCCTTTGATCCTCACTGGCAACCTCTGAGTTCTTTCGGTTGTGCTGGCAGCCACCAAACCTTCCCAGTTGTTCCACAGCCATTAAACTTCCTACCAGCTGGTTGTACCAGCAGCCACCAAACCCTCCTAGCTGTACCACAGCCATCAAAGGCCTCTCAGTTGTACCAGCAGCTGCCAAGCCCTCCCAGTTGTTCCACAGGCACTGAACTTCCCACCAGCTGGTCATACCAGCAGCCTGGATGTGCCAACAACCACTGCACCCTCATGGTTGTACCAGCAGCCACCAAACCCTCCTGGTTTTACCTAAGCCTCCGAACCCTCCCAGTTGTACCAGCAACCATGAAGCCTTCCCAGATGTATTGATAACCACCAAACCCTCCTGGTTGTACCATACCACTGAGCCCTCCCAGTTGTACCAGCAGCCTCTGAATTCTTCCAGTTGTACCAACAGCCACCAAACCCCCCTGGTTATACCAACAACCCAAACTATCCCAGTTGTACAGGAAGCCTCTGAACCCTCCTGATTGTACCAACACCCATTAAACCCTCCCAGTTGTACCAACAACCACCAAACCCTTGGTTTTACTGGCACCACTGCACTGCCCCATTGATGCCCCTCTCCCAGCAGCATGTTCCGCATCCAGCCACATTCCCAGAATGGAGGGACCCCACTCTCCTCTCCTTGCAGTCCGCATGGTTCTCAGCAGGCCAGGGGATTCTCCCTAGGGATATGTGTCTAGCCACCACACCTTGCCTTGTACCTATGCTATCCCCAAGCCCCTGTGCCCCCCATTTCCCCCCTGCTTCCTCCTGGGGACCCTTCCAGCTGTCCCTACAATCCCTGTCCTGTCTGCTGCGGGGTTGAGAGCAGTGACAGTGTTCTCGGGGCCATGTCACTTGCCCCAGGTCAACGTGGGTGCCACTGGGGGACTACGTGGCCTCCAACACAGATGAGTGCACGGCCACCCTCATGTATGCTGTGAGCCTCAAGCAGTCGGGGACTGTCACCTTCGAGTACATCTACCCTGACAGCAGCATCGTCTTCGAGTTCTTCGTGGGTGACAAGGGGCAGGGGTGGAGGGTGTGGGTCCCTAGGGACGTGGGAGGGTCCTTGGGGGCATGGGAGGGGTCTCTTGGGACATGAAGGGGTCCATGGGGATATGGGAGGGGGTCCGTGATGGCATGAAGGGGTCCCTAGGGACATGGGAGAAGTCCCTTGTGACCTGAGTGGGTCCCTGGGGACTCCTTAGGGGTCCCTAGGGACATGATGTTTGTCCCTAGGGACATGGGAGGAGTCCCTGAGAACATGATGTGCATCCCTGGGGACATGACAGAGGTCCCTGGGGACATGGGAGGAGTTCCTGAGGGAATGTCTGGTGGCGTGACAGGGATCTCTGGGGACATGGGGAAGGGGACCCTGGGTATATGGGAGGGGTCCCTGGGGACATGTTGGGGGTCCTTGTGGACATGGAGGGGTCCCTGGGGACATGAGCGTGGACACTGCTGACAGGAGGGAAGCCCCTGGGGACATGGCAGTGGTTCATGGAGACATGAGGAAGGGTCCCTAGGAACAGGGAAGGGTCCCTGGGAGCATGGGGGGTGTCCCTGGGGACTTGCGGGGTCCCTGTGAACATGGGGTCCCTGACACTCTCCCTGCAGGTGCAGAACGACCAGTGCCAGCCCACGGTGGAGGAGTCCCGCTGGATGCGGACGACAGAGAAGGGCTGGGAATTCCACAGCGTGAGTGTCCGGAGGGACGTGACACGGCGGGGAGGTCCCTCGGTACTGCCCCGGCGTCTCTCGTTCCTCCCCTGGGAAGAAGATGCTCCACGAGGCTGCGGAGGGGGCGGTGGGTGGTGACAGACGGGAGTGCCACACACCCCCCCTCCACTAGTTCTAGCCCCCTCCTCGGCAGCGGGACCCGCATCCATGGTGCCAAACCCATCCCCGGCTGTGGGATTACCCAGTCCCGTGTCCGTCTCCCAGGTGGAGCTGAGTCGCGGGAACAACGTGCTGTATTGGCGGACCACCGCCTTCTCCGTCTGGTCCAAGGTGCCTAAACCGGTGCTGGTGAGGAACATCGGCATTACAGGTGGGTGGGGGCAGGAAGGGGAGTCTCAGGGGTCGCGCACCCCCCTCCCTGCTACCTGAGCTCCCTCCCGCTCCCAGGGGTGGCCTTCACCTCCGAGTGCTTCCCCTGCAAACCCGGCACCTTCGCCCCCGCCGCCGGCTCAACCGCCTGCCAGCCCTGTCCTGCTGACACCTTCTCCGGCAAAGGGGCCACCGCCTGCCAGCCGTGCGACCCCGACACCTACGCTGGTGAGAAGGGACACCCGGGGGTCCTCCCTCCCAGAGCTGTCCCTCTAGTATGTGCCCCTGGGAAAGGGAGGGGTGATGTTGGGGGCAGGGGTGACCTGACATCCCCTGGTGGGGACAGTGTTGGGGCCCCTCACAAACCGGACACCTATGCTGGTGAGAGAGGACACCCTTAGGGGTCCCTTTGTTCCCACACTCTTCGTTGCAGGGGTGGCCCTGGGGGAGGGAGAAGTGATGTGGGGAGCAGGGAGGGCCTGTTTTCCCATGCTGAGTCAGGGACATGGACACCCCGCAAGGTGGGGACAGTGTTGGGATCCCTTCACGAATCTGACACCTCCACCAGTGAGAGAAGACACCCACGTGTCCCTCACCCAGAGCTGCTGCCCTTAAGGGTCCCCTCGTTCCCCCACTGCTGGGGTGCCCCTGGGGAAGATGGTGCGGGAGACCTGCTATCCCTTGGTTGGGAGTGGGGACATGGACATCCCATGTGGTAGGGACAGCACTGGGGTCCCCTTGTGAGCCTGATGCCTTCTCCGGTGAGGAAAGACAAGGAGGTCCCTACCCACGAGCCTTGGCGTTCCCCTTGTTCCCTCACTTTGCACTGCAGGGGTTGCCTTGAGGGAGGAGGAGGTGATGTTAGGGACAGGGAGGACCCGTTTTCCCATGGTGAGTGGGGAGACAAGGACACCCTGCAAGGTGGGGACAGTGTTGGAGTACCCTTGCGAGCCCGATGCCTCCACTGGGGGTCCTCCCACCCGGGGCTGACATCCTTAGGGGTTACTCTGTCCCTCCACTCTTCCCTGTCGGGGTGTCCTTGGAGAAGGGAGAGGTGATGTGGGGAGTAGGGAACACCCACTACCCCTTGGCTGGGAGGGAAGACAAGGACACCCCGCGCGGTGGGAACAGCGCTGGGGTCCCCGGGCCGTGCTGGCTCACCCGCCGTGTCCCCCCTCGGCAGAGCCGGGCTCGGGGTCCTGCAAGCCACGCCCCCCCTGCACGGACAAGGATTTCTTCTACACCCACACGGCCTGTGACGCCGGCGGGGAGGTAATGCGGGGGCACCCCGGGGTGGTCCTCCTGTCCCCCGGTGTCCCCCCCGGCTCACCCGCTCCCCCGGCAGACCCAGCTGATGTACAAGTGGGCAGAGCCCAAGATCTGCAGCGAGGAGCTGCCGCAGGCGGCCCGGCTGCCACCCTCGGGGGTCAAGAGCCGGTGCCCCCCCTGCAACCCTGGCTTCGCCAAAGGCAACGGCAGCACCTGCCAGCCCTGTCCCTACGGCTCCTACTCCAACGGCTCGGGTAAGGCGGCCCCATCACTGTCCCCAAAGCGTGGTTGGGGCACCCCGAGCTGCCGGGGGAAGGTCGGTGCCACTCCGGTGAAGGGTTGACCCCTCCTGTCCCCATGGCTCCAATAAGGACACCTCCATCATTGTCCCCAAGCAGTAACTGGGGTCTCTGGGGCTGCCAGAGGGAGGTGAGTGCCACCTCAGTGCAAGGTTGTCCCACCCTGTCCCCATCATTGTTCCTAAGGGGTGACCATGGCACCCCAAGCTGACAGAGAGGAAGGTGGTACCACCCTGGCGCAGGGCTGTCCCTATGTATCCAATAAGAACATCCCAGTTATTGTCCCCAGTAAGTAAGCGGGGTCCCTGGAGCTGCCAAAGGAAGGTGGGTGCCACCTCAGTACAGAGCTGTCCTCTCCTGTCTTCAACATTGTCCCCAAGGGTTGGTTACCAGGGCACCCCACGCTGCAGGGTGGGGAATGTGGTACCACCCTAGTGCAGGGCTGTCCCCTCTTGTCCCCATCACTGGCCTCAAGGGGTAAACAGGGCACCCCAGGCTGACAGAGGGGGAGGTGGGTTCCACCCCTGTGCAGGACTGTTGCCTCCTGTCCCCAGCCTGCCTCAGCTGCCCAGCGGGCACTGAGCCAGCGCTGGGCTTGGAGTACAAGTGGTGGAACGTGCTGCCCCCCAACATGGAGACCACTGTGCTCAGCGGCATCAACTTCGAGTACAAGGGCATTGCAGGTAGTGGCAGAGGGTTGTCCCTTCCCTGTCCCCTCCTGGGGGACTGCCAGGGACCCTCTGAGAGTCACTCCATCCCTGCAGGCTGGGAGGTAGCCGGGGACTACATTTACACGGCAGCTGGAGCCTCTGACAGCGACTTCATGATCCTCACGCTGGTGGTCCCTGGCTTCAGGTGAGGTGGGGACCACCACCAGTGTGTCCCCAGGGAGCAGGGGGGACACGGCCATGAGGCAGAGCTAGCAGTGTCCCCACGCTGTCCTCAGCCCTCCGAGCCCAGTGCTGGAGGACACAGAGAGCAGGGAGGTGGCCAGGATCACCTTCGTCTTCGAGACGCTGTGCAGCGTTGGCTGTGAACTCTACTTTATGGTGGTGAGTGGGCGGACAGAGCAGTTTGGGGGGGACACAGTGAATTTGGGCAGTGCCACCATTCCCCTGTCCGCACAGGGTGTCAACTCCCGCACCAACACTCCGGTGGAGACGTGGACAGGCTCCACAGGGAAACAATCCTACACCTATGTGGTGGAGAAGAACGCGACCATGAGTTTCACCTGGGCCTTCCAGCGCACTCCCTACCATGAGGCGGTGAGGGATGGGGGGCCCTGCTTTTGGAGGGCTGGAGGGCCCCTGCTTTGGGGGGTCAGTGGGGTGATGGTGACAGTGCTCTCGATACCAGGGCCGGCAGTTCACCAGTGATGTGGCCAAGCTGTACAGCATCAACATCACTAACGTGCAGGGGGGGGTGGCCTCCTTCTGCCGCCGCTGTGCCCCCCAGCCCACCGGGTCCTGCACCCCATGTTCCCCTGGCACTGCTGTGGACCCCGGCTCAGGCACCTGCCAGCCCTGCCCGCCTGGCACCTACCTACGGGGTCACCCCTCCGACGGGACACCCACCTGCCACCCCTGCGGCCCCGGCACACGCAGCAACCAGGTGACTGGGGGTGGCAGGGGTCCAAGTGTCCCTAAGTATCACCATGGGTGATGCCAATGGGCCCCAGAGGAGTGACACCAGCCTCCCCCACACCCAAGATATCCCAGATGGTAGCACTGGCCAGCACCAGGAGGGTGACACCATTACGGGTGGGTGACACCAGCCCGCCCAGTCATCCTGGATGCATGACACTGTGTCTCCAGGGAAGGACACCAGCCCCTTACAGCCATTCTGGGGGGGTTGCAGGATGGGTGGCAGGATGGGTGGCAGTGTGGGTGACAGTGTCTGACCCTGGTTGGGTGATGCCTGCCCTTGCCCATCTCCAGGGAGGTGACACCAGCCCTGTGGCCATCCTGGGTGGGTAACAAGGTGGGTGACAGTGTCTAATACTGGGTTGGTAATGCCAGCTCCCCAGCTGTCCCCACTGAGATGACACCAGCTCCTCCCAGCCACCCCAGATGGG
Source organism: Machaerirhynchus nigripectus (assembly GCA_013397975.1). Taxonomy (NCBI): domain Eukaryota; kingdom Metazoa; phylum Chordata; class Aves; order Passeriformes; family Dicruridae; genus Machaerirhynchus; species Machaerirhynchus nigripectus. The sequence continues at coordinate 523,024 of VZRQ01007135.1, forward strand.
TGGCAGTATCTGACACTGGTGGGTGGCAGTGAGTGACCCTGGTGGGTGCCACCATGGCCCTGCTGTCTCTGAGGGATGATGCCAGCTCTCCACAGTTCCCACAGGGGTGTTCCCAGTGGGTGCCATGGCCATCCCTGAGCCCCCTGTCCCTGTCCCTGTTCCCAGCTGCGATCACTATGCTACAACAACTGCAGCCTGGCACTGGCGCTGCCAGGCCAGATGCTGCACTTTGAGTTCCCAGCGCTGGGCATGGGTGCCGGGGTGGGCACCGGGCCCAGCTTCACCCCCAAGGGGCTGCGCTACAGCCACCACTTCCGCCTCAGCCCCTGCGGGCACCAGGTGAGACCCGTGCTGGCAAACACGTGCACACATGGGAACACCCGGGCATGCGGGGGGTGGGCGTGGGCACACTAGTGCGACTGTGAGCACATGGGTGGGCACTCAGGAGAGTGGGCACACGTGGGCAGGAGGCCATGGAAACATGCATGCAGACATGGGAACACACCTGGGAAGGCAGATGGGTGGGCACAGGCACACAGGTACAAACACAGGCACGGGAATGCAGGTGCACACATGGACACACACAGACAGGAGGGCACAGGAACATGCATGCATGTATGGGAACACACTTGGGCACATGGGTGGGTGGTCACGGGTACACAAGTGCAAACATGAGCACACGTGGGGGTGGGGGTGCGTGTGCGCACACGGGCACATGAGTACAACAAACATGGGCACACAGAGGGGAATGCGAGTGGGTGGGCACGAGCACGAGTGCAAACATGGGCATATGGGTGGGCACTCAGGAGGGTGAGCACAGGAACACAGGTGGGCACACTTGGACACGGGTAGGAGGGCTCAGGAACACACATGCACACATGGACATGTGGATGGGCAAACATGGGCACACGTGGGCACATGGATGGGACAGTGGCATGCAGGTGGGCAGACATGGGCACACATGCATATGTGCTTGTAGTCATGCAAGCACGAGGACACGTGTGCAAACACACATTCACACACGCAGGTGTGCCAGCACAGGTGTACATGCAGTCATACCTGCACACACACACGTGCTCTTGTGCAGTCATGTGCACACAGTCACACACACACACATCTACTGCCGGGAGTAGACACGTGAACACTCATGCAGACACGTGGACACTTGTGCAGCCACACCTGCACACTTGTGGCCCTGCACACACAAATGCCTGTCCCTTGCACACACATTCCCACCCCACATACACGTGTCATGTGTGTCCCTGCAGGGCAGGAAGATGGCCTCATGTGCTGACAATGTGACAGCAGGTCGGGGGGGCCCTGCCCGTGTGGTTACCTCTTATGTGTGCCAGGCCATTCTGGTGCCCCCTGACGTCACCGGTGCCCGCGCAGCTGTGTCTTCTCAGCCCGTCAGCCTGGGCGACCACCTGCTGGGTGAGGGGGCAGTGGGACACCCCAGGGTGACTGAGACACATGGGCAAGACAGACACTGGAACACCTTGGTGGCACCAGGACATCAGCACTGGGACACCCCATTGGGACTGGGACACCGCATTGGGACTGGGACACGTGTGTGGGACAGTGACTGGGACACCCTGCTGGCACTGAGAGTGGGACACCTAGTTGAGACTGTGACACCCTGGTGGGACAGGGACCAGGACATCTCAGTGGCACTGGAACACATGGGTGGGACAGGGAGCAGGACACCCTGGTGGGACTGGGACACCCCGGTGGCACTGGAAGTGGGATACTGTGGTGGGATTGGGACACTGCTGCGACTGGGACACTGGCACTAGGACATTACAGCAGCACTGGGATACCCCGGTGGCACAGGGACACCCCAATGGGACTGAAATACACCCTGGTGGGACTGGGACACTACAGGAGCACCTTGTTTGGGACTGGGACACTGTCAGTGGTATACGTGGGTGGGATTGGGATACACTGCAGAGGGAATGGGACACCCCAGTGGGACTGGGACTCCTCAGTGGGACTGGGACACCATGGTGTGACTTGAGATACCCTGGTAGGACTGGGACGCTCTGGTGGCACTAGGACACTGGGACTGGGACACACCCCAGTGGGACTGGAGACATCCCTTTCTCCCCACAGGTGTCACCACCAGCTCCGTGCTGGATGGCATTGTGTCTACCCCAGAGCTCTTCCCCCCCGGCCACCCTGACCTGCCTGACATCATTTTCTTCTTCAGGTGCAGACAGGTGACAAGGGGGTGACATCTACACAGTGCCCCCACTGTCCTCCTGACCCCCCGTGTCCCCTGGCAGGTCCAACGACATGACACAGCCCTGCAGTGGTGGCCGGGCCACCACCATCCGCCTGCGCTGTGACCCCCTGCGCCTCGGCACTGGCACCCTGGCTGTCCCCAGGTGGGGAGGGGACACTGGGGACCCCGAGGGGGGATTTGGGTGATCCAAACATCTCCTGCTCTCATGGGTGGGCATGTCCCTGAGGTGCTTCACTTTGGGGATGCCACTGACCCAGTGTCAGAGTCCCTCACCCTGAGGTGTCATCCTGGCTGTGTCACTGGTGCCCTGCGTGTACTCAGGTTGGCAGTGGAACAAAGGAGACCCCGGGGGAAGTCTGAGGACCCCCAAGGTCTCCTGCTGTCATGGGCAGGAACTTCCTTGGGGTGCTTCACTTTGGGGATACCGCTGTCATAGTGTCCCCACCCTGGGGTGTCACCTTGACTGTATTCCCCGCTTTGGGGAATTTTTGTCCCTCCCCAGCAAATGCCCCGAGGGCACCTGCGACGGCTGCACCTTCCATTTCCTGTGGGTGACGGCCGAGGGATGCCCCCGCTGCTCCAGCTCCCACCACCGCCCCATCGTCGGCGCCTGTATCGGCGGCGTTCAGGTACCGCCCCGTGCCCCGGGCTGGGCTGCGGCTCCCGCGGCCCCTGAACCCGCTTTCCCACCCACCAGAAAACCACCTACGTGTGGCGGGAGCCCCGGCTGTGCCACGGCGGGGACGCGCTGCCGCCGCAGGTGATCCAGGCGTGCCGGAGCGTGGATTTTTGGCTAAAAGTGGGAATTTCCACTGGGACGTGCGTGGCTGTCTTGCTGGCCGCGCTCGCCGCTTATTTCTGGAAAAAGACTCAGAAGTGAGCAATTGGCGGCGGGCTTTGGGGACACGGGGGCTAGCGCTGTCACAGGGAGGTGATGGCACTGCCTGCATTCCCAGGTTGGAATACAAATATTCCAAGCTGGTGATGGACGCGGTGGCCCGGGAGAGCGAGGCGACATCGCCCGACAGCTGCGCCATCATGGAGGGGGAGGACGCGGAGGACGAGCTGCTCTTTGCCACCGAAATGTCACTTTTTGGAAAACTTAAAGCCCTGACGGCCAAGGTGAGGCGGAAAGGGGAAGGCGGTTGAGGGGAAGGGGGGCCCAACCCTGGAGTAGCCACTGGAGAAGCCGATGGTGGGGGTGGGATTTGAGGATGGCCCTTGCCTCAGTTTCACCACTCTCGGGGACTCGGTGTCATGGTTTCCACACTCCTGGGGGGGCTGCGTGCCTCAGTTCCCCCACTCCGGGGGACTCCGTGCCTGAGCTTCCCCACCCCGGGGGGCTCCGGGCCTCAGTTTCCCCACCACAGGAGGGCTCTGGGCCTCAGTTTCCCCACCCCACAGCGGATGCCGGATGGATTCGACTCGGTCCCGCTCAAGACCTCATCCAGCAGCACCGATCGGGAGCTGTAAGAGGAGGGGGGGCACGCTTGCATCCCCCAGCCCTCCCGGGAGCTGTGACGGGGCAGGGGGGCACCCACAGACGCCCCACCCCGGGCAGCTGTGACGGGGCAGGGGGGCACCCACGGCCCACCCCCCGCCCCCCCC
>VZRQ01007135.1:537102-547751 GCA_013397975.1 Machaerirhynchus nigripectus
GTTCCGGCGGCACCGAGGACAGCGGCGGCGCGCGGCCCCCGCCGAGCACCGGGGACAGCGGCGACAGCGCTGGGCCCGCACCCGCCGCGGACGGCAGCGATGGGACCGCACCGGACACCGACTCTTCCAGTGGGGACAGCGGCGGCGGCATTACGGGGTCCAGAGGTATCAGCGGCACCGGGGTTACCAGGGACACTGCAGGCACCGTGAATGCTGGAGACACCTGGAAGCCTGGAGGCACTGGGGACGCTGGAAGCAGCAGGGGCGCTGGAAGCAGCAGGGACGCTGGAGGCACTCGGGATACTGGAGGCACCGGGGTTACTGGAGGAACTGGAGACACTGGGAGCACCCGTGTCCTCAGGGGCACCAGGAGCGCCAGGAATACTGGACACATTGGGGACACCAACATCCCCATGGACGCCGGGAGGACTGGGAACATGCTGAGCACTGGGGGTGTTGGGAGCACTGGGAGCACTCCAGTCCCCAGGGGCACCAGGAATTCTGAACTTACTGGGGAGACTGGGAGAGACCCCAGAGACACTGGAAGCACTTGGAAAGTTCCCAGGGATACTGGGAGCACCAGGGATACTGAACATAATGGGGAGACTGGGAAAGTCCCCAATGACATCAGGAACTCTGTGGACACTGGACATGCTGGGAACACCAACATCCCCAGGGAGACCAGAGGTGCTGGGGATGCGATGGATACTGCACATATTGGGGAGTCCCAGACCACAGTGGTCCCCAGGCCGCCCATACCTCACCACCGCCCCCGCCGCAGCCCCAACACAGCACCTCAGTTCCAGCCCTCCAGCTACCAGGCCACGGTGGAGGAGAACCGGCCAGCAGGCACACCGGTGACACAGGTGACAGCTCAGGACCCTGATGAGGGGGAGGCAGGCCGGCTGCGCTACACCATGGCTGCACTCTTCGACAGCCGCTCCGATGCCCTCTTCACTGTGGACCCTGTCACTGGTGCCATCAGCACTGCTGCACCGCTGGATCGTGAGAGCAAGAGCACTCACGTGTTCCGCGTGACAGCAGTGGACCACGGGACACCCCGGCGCAGTGCCATGGCCACACTGACAGTGACGGTGAGCGACGCCAACGACCATGACCCGGCTTTTGAGCAGCCAGAATACCGGGAGAGTGTGCGAGAGAATCTGGAGGTGGGCTATGAGGTGCTGACAGTGCGGGCCACTGATGGTGACGCTGGTCCCAATGCCAACATCCTCTACCGCCTCCTCAATGCTGGTGACGCCAGCGAGATCTTTGAGATTGACTCCCGCTCAGGCGTCATCCGCACCCGTGGCCCTGTGGACCGGGAAGCAGTGGATGCCTTTGAGCTGTTGGTGGAGGCCACAGATCAGGGCCAGGATCCAGGTCCCCGGAGTGCCACGGCCACTGTCCGCATCACTGTGGAGGACGACAATGATAATGCACCGCAGTTCAGCGAGCGGCGTTACGTGGCGCAGGTTCCCGAGGACGTGGTGCCCAATGCAGCAGTTCTGCGGGTGACGGCTACTGACCGTGACAAGGGCAGCAATGCGCTGGTGCACTACAGCATTGTCAGTGGCAACACCCGCGGGCACTTCTACATTGATGCACAGACGGGCACACTGGATGTTGTTACCCCCCTGGATTACGAGGTCACCAAGGAGTTCACCCTGCGGATCCGGGCGCAGGACGGTGGCCGCCCGCCTCTCTCCAACATCAGTGGTTTGGTTACCATCCAGGTGTTGGATGTCAATGACAACACGCCCATCTTTGTCAGCACGCCCTTCCAGGCCACCGTGCTGGAGAATGTCCCTGTGGGCTACTCCGTCATCCATATACAAGCCATTGATGCCGATTCGGGTGACAACAGCCGGTTGGTTTACACCCTGCTGGAGACTGGCACTGGCTTCCCCTTCACCATCAACAACAGCACTGGGTGGATTGTGGTGGCCTCTGAGCTGGACCGGGAGGTGGTTGACTTCTACAATTTCGGGGTGGAGGCGCAGGACCAGGGCACCCCCCCAATGGCCTCCACAGCCAGCGTCAGCATCACCATCCTGGATGTCAATGACAACAGCCCTGAGTTCACGCAGCGGGAGTATGGTGCCCGCCTGAACGAGGACGCAGCAGTGGGCACCAGTGTCCTGACCGTCTCTGCCGTCGACCGTGATGCTAACAGCATCATCACATACCAGATCTCCAGCGGCAACACTCGCAACCGGTTCTCCATCACCAGCCAGAGCGGTGGTGGGCTCCTCTCCCTTGCCCTGCCCCTAGACTACAAGCTGGAGCGGCAGTACCTGCTCACCATTGCTGCCTCCGATGGCACCCGCCAGGACACTGCCCAGGTGGTTGTCAATGTCACTGATGCCAACACCCACCGCCCTGTCTTTCAGAGCTCCCACTACACTGTCAACATCAACGAGGACCGGCCAGTGGGCACAACAGTGGTGGTCATCAGCGCCACAGACGAGGATACGGGGGAGAATGCCCGCATCACCTACCTGATGGAGGACAGCATTCCCCAGTTCCGCATTGCCGCTGAGACGGGTGCTGTCACCACCCAGATGGAGCTGGACTATGAGGACCAGGTGTCCTACACCTTGGCCATCACGGCACGGGATAATGGTATCCCGCAGAAATCCGACACAACTTACCTGGAGATCCTGGTGAGTGATGTCAATGACAACGCACCCCAGTTCCTCCGCCATTCCTACCAGGGATCCATCTACGAGGACGTCCCTGCCTTCACCAGCGTCCTCCAGGTCTCTGCAACTGACCGTGACTCTGGGCTCAATGGCAGAGTCTTCTACACCTTCCAAGGGGGTGATGATGGTGATGGCGATTTCATCATTGAGTCCACCTCGGGCATTGTCCGCACCTTGCGCCGTCTGGACCGGGAGAATGTGCCGCTGTACTCCCTGCGGGCATTCGCCATGGATAAGGGAGTCCCGGCCCGGCGGACGCCAGTGGAGATCCAGGTGACAGTGTTAGATGTCAATGACAACCCACCCGTCTTCGAGCAGGACGAGTTTGACATCTTTGTGGAGGAGAACAGCCCCATTGGGCTGGTGGTAGCCCGAATCACCGCCACCGACCCTGACGAGGGCACCAATGCCCAGATCATGTACCAGATTGTGGAGGGCAACATTCCTGAGGTCTTCCAGCTGGATATCTTCTCCGGAGAGCTCACCGCCCTGGCTGACCTGGACTACGAGGCCAAGGCTGAATACATCATGGTGGTCCAGGCAACCTCGGCACCGCTGGTCAGTCGGGCCACTGTCCACGTGCGCCTGCGTGATGCCAACGACAACAGTCCCCAGCTCAAGAACTTTGAGATCCTCTTCAACAACTACATCACCAACCGCTCCGGCAGCTTCCCCGGGGGTGTCATTGGCCACATCCCTGCCCATGACCCCGACGTCTCTGACCACCTCACTTACATGTTTGAGCAGGGCAATGAGCTCAACCTCGTGCTGCTGGACCCACACAGTGGGGAACTGCGCCTCAGCCCAGCCCTGGACAACAACCGCCCACTTGAGGCCATCATGAGGGTGTCTGTCTCTGGTAAGACCTCCACCCATGCATGGGGCCTTCTGGGGGAAGGCTCGTGAGGTTTGTGGGTATGTCCACCCCTATTTCTGCATGGAGGCGAGGTGTTATGGGGGTCTCAGTACCCTGTTTTGGCTGCCCCCACCCTCCATATCAGAGGGATCTGGATGATGTGTTGTGGGGTCCCACTACCCCACTGAGGTGTTCTGGAGTTCTGCCGCCCCATCCTGGTTGCCTCCACCCTCCAGATCTAGGGGAGGGGGGATAATGGGACGCTGTGCCCCCCTCACACCCCAGACATCTAAGCTGGAGGCAGCCAGGGTCCCTAACACCCCCTTTGCTTTCCTCACCCTCCTGGGTGTCAAGAGGTGGTCCTGGCACTTCTCTGTCACTGAGCAGGGTGGGGCAGGACCCACGTCATGTATTGGGGGAGCAGAGGCTGGTGTGTGCCAGTGGGATCCTGATACCCTTGGGGGCTTGTTATGGGGGCCTGATGGATGAATCTGGGAAGGCTCAGGGTGCAGTGCAGCATTGGGGGAGTCCTAGCATCATAATATTTGTGTTTCCAGGAGACTCCACTGCTTGAATTCAGGGCAGGAGACACAGGGCCTGCTGTGTGTATTTGGGGGGGCACCCCAACCTCCACTGAGAGGTTCCCAGACCCGGGGGGGGGTTGCAAGATAAGAGGGGTTGTGCCATCAGTTGTCAGCACTGTTTGGGCTGGGGGGTGTCCAGGAGGTGCTTCTGGGAGATGGGGGTCACCCCAGGGTGGGGGAACATCTCCTTGGCCACCCCCAGGACAGGAGGGGAAACTGGGTCACAGGCCATGCCTGATGTCCATTGTCCCCAGCCACATGACCCCCGTCACCCCCCAGCTTCCCCTAGCTGGGGTCCCTGCTCTGGCCACACAAAGCAGGGGGCCCAGGGCACAAAGGGTGGGGGCAGGGAGCCCCCCATGTCGTCCCCCCCTCGCAAGCGCAAGGGTAGCTGGGAGGGGAACAAAAGGTCCAGCCATAGCTGGGCCCCCGTGGCCGCGGCCATGGCAACCTTCCCCCTGCCAGCAACTGGTCACCAGTCACTGGCCACGGGCCACTGGACAGCCCTGGCCGCTGCCACCCCCGTGGCACCCCCTTCTGCCTGCTTGGCCCCCCAGCTGTCCCCATGCTGCCTTCATCTGGCTGCCCACTCCCCATCTGTCCTGCATCCCGCTGCCCTTGGCCAGGGGGAGGACAAAGAGAAGGAGGAGGAGGAAGGTGGGTGCTCCAGTGCTGAGCAGAGATTTTGCTCCCTCAGCCCCACAACCAGGACCATCCCCACAACCAGCACCAGCCCCTTAACCAGCACCAGCCTCATAACCAGTCCCAGTCCTTTAACCAGCACCATCCCCATAGCCAGTACCAACCCCATAACCAGTGCTGGCTCCATAACCAGCACCAACCCCTTAACCAATGCTGGTTCCATAACCAGCCTCAGCCTCATAGACAAAACCAGACCCATTACCAGCCCCAGTCCCATAACCAACCACCATCCCCATTCGGATGCCCCCACCCCACAGTGTCCAAGCAGGATGGGCATCCCATGACCCACACCGTCCCCATTCCATGGTGGCCAAGCAGGTCAAGTCCCCCACAGCCAACACCAGCCCCATCCCAGTGTCCCCATCCTGTGGTGGCCAAGCAGGATGGGTATCCCATCCTGCCAGTGTTGTCCCCATTCCACAGTGGCCAGGTGGGACAGAAGCCCCATAACCACTGCCAGCCCCACTGCTAACACCAGCCCCATCCCGCTGATCCCACCCTGCACTGGTCAAGTGGGATAGGTACTCCGAAACTGGCACCAGCTCCATAACCAGCACCAGCCCCACTCCACTGTTTTCACCCCAGTGGAGTGGGATGGGTACCCCAAAAGCAGTGCTGTCCCCATTACATAGGGGTCAAGCACATCAGGTCCCTGATAGCCACCGTTGTCCGCATCCTGCTGTCCCCATCCCATAGTGACCCATCAGGATGGGTGCCCCATAACCAGCATCAGCCCCGTACCTGACATCATCCCCATTCCACAGTGGTTGCCTGGGACAGTGGCCCCATAACCAATGCCATCCCCATGACTGCCTACAGTGCCATTGCCAACACTGTCCCCATGCCATGGTGATGAAATGGAATGGGCACCCACAACCAGCACCAGCCCCATAACCAGCACTGTCCCCATAACGAGCGCTGTCCCCATTCAGCAGTGGCCAGGTGGGACAGGAGCCTTGTAACCAGTTCCAGCCCCATTGCCAACACCGTCCCCATCCCACTGACCCTACCCTGTGATGGCAACGTGGGATGGGCACCCCAAAAACAACACCAGCCCCATAACCAGCACCAACCCTATAACCATCACTGTCTCCATTCCTTGGTGGCTGAGCAGGAAAGGTCCCCCACAGCCTTCACTGTGACCACCTGACTGTCCCCATTCTGTGGTGGCCAAGAGGTGTGGGCACCTCATACTCAGTATTGTCACCATTCCACAGTGGCCATTCCATGGGCCAGGTGTTTCATGGTCACCGCTGTCCCCATTCTATGGGGGCCAAGCAGGTCAAGCCCCCATAGCACCATCCCCATCCAACAGCAGCTGATTGGGTTGGTTGCCCCATATCCGGCACTATTACCATCCCACCATCCTTTTCCAGAGTTGTCCATTGCTGTCACTGACCCCCTCCTGTGCCTCCCCTTTGTTCCCAGATGGCATTCACAGTGCAACAGCGCAGTGCACACTGCGGGTGACGGTGATCACAGATGAGATGCTCAGCAACAGCATCACCCTCCGCTTGGCCGACATGTCCCAGGAGCGCTTCCTGTCCCCCCTGCTCAGCCGCTTCCTGGAGGGGGTGGCCACTGTCCTGGCCACCCCCCGCCACCGTGTCATCCTCTTCAACATCCAGACAGACACTGACGTGGGACCGGCACGGATCCTCAATGTCAGCCTCTCGGCACTGCTGCCGGCGGCAGTGCCGGGTGCGTCGCGGTTCTTCTCGTCGGAGGAGCTGCAGGAGCGGCTGTACCTGAACCGGTCGCTGCTGGCGGCCACCACGGCCCAGCGCGTCCTGCCCTTCGATGACAATGTGTGTCTGCGCGAGCCCTGCGAGAACTACATGCGCTGCGTCTCCGTCCTGCAGTTCGACAGCTCCGCGCCCTTCCTCGCCTCCGACACCATCCTTTTCCGCCCCATCCACCCCGTCACGGGCCTGCGCTGCCGATGCCCGCCTGGCTTCACCGGTGACTACTGCGAGACTGAGATCGACCTCTGCTACTCCAGCCCCTGCGGCAGGAACGGGCGGTGCCGGAGCCGTGAGGGCGGATACACCTGCGAGTGCCACGAGGACTTCACTGGTTAGAGCCACTGGCCAACCCTTCCTCATAGCGTCCATCCTCACCTTTCCTTTCCAGCTGCTCTTCAGCCCTCCCTCCCTCCCTCACCTGGTAGACTGGTGCCACTGGGGCCATACCCCCTACCCCCACCCTGGGACTCCAGCCCCCACAGGACCCCTTGGTGGGGGGGTGCCAGCCAGGTGGGGGAGGGGATGTGAGAGGAGGAGGTGTCTGTGGATTTCCATGGCAATGGGAAGTGGTTGCCATGGTGATAGAGCTGGGGATGAAGATGCTGGGGTGGGGGGAGAGGGGATCACTAGCCTCCCACCCCCAATTTAGGGTGCTTGGTTTCACTTTGGGAAGCCCTGTAAATGCCTGGGGGGAGAGCTCGAGGGTTACTGAGGGGTGGGGAGGGGACAGGACCCCCACCCTCCCTTTTTGGTGTGCTGGTGCCATCGGGGTTCCACATAGGGGAGTCCTGCAAGCTGAGGGGGGGCCACTCTGGGGTTAATGGGGAGATGTGTGAGGAGATGGGACTCCTCACCCTAGTTTTGGGGCTCTGGATGTCACACAGGGGAGCACTGTGAACTGAGTGCCCGGGGGGGCCGCTGCACTCCGGCTGTCTGCCGAAATGGGGGCACCTGCCTGAACCTGCTGGTGGGGGGATTCCGGTGCCAGTGTCCCCCTGGGCACTATGAGAAGCCCTTCTGCACCATGAGCACCCGCAGCTTCCCCCCACACTCCTTCCTCACCTTTCGTGGCCTCCGTCAGCGCTTCCACTTTACCCTCAGCCTCACGTGAGCCCGGGGGAATCTGGGGAGGTGGGACGTGATGTGTGCCCCTGTGGGTGTCACATGGGGTGTGGGGTAGATGGTGATGTGTGCCCTGGTGGCATGAGATGAGGTGATGGGGTGTGAGGTGATGGGTACCTTGTGGGCACTGGGTGGGGGTGATAGGTGCCCCCACTGGCATAATTTGGGGTGTGAGGTGATGGGTACCTTGTGGGCACTGGGTGGGGGTGATAGGTGCCCCCACTGGCATAATTTGGGGTGTGGGGTGATGGGTGTCCCAAGANTTGTGGGCACTGGGTGGGGGTGATAGGTGCCCCCACTGGCATAATTTGGGGTGTGAGGTGATGGGTACCTTGTGGGCACTGGGTGGGGGTGATAGGTGCCCCCACTGGCATAATTTGGGGTGTGGGGTGATGGGTGTCCCAAGAGTATCAGATGGGGTGGGGGTGCCCCATTGGCATAATCTGGGATGGGTGATGATTGGTGCTCCATTGGCATCATATGGGCTGTGGGGTGAGTGGGTGTGGGGTGATGGGTACCCTGAGGGCACAGGATGGGAGCAAAGGGTGTGGGTGACCCCTTGGCTTGGGGGGCAGTAGGATGGGGAGCACCTTGTGGGGGCAGGGCCCAATGGGTACCAGCATCTCACAGTGGGTACAAGGCCATGGGGCAGGGGGTGTGCCTCAGGGGCATGGCAGGGTCAGGGGGAGTTGGGGAGTGCCTGAGAGGCACTGTGGGACTGGGGAGTATTGGGGCATCCCTGGCACTTGTGTCCCCCAGGTTTGCCACACGGGAGCGGGACGGGCTCCTGCTGTATAATGGGCGCTTCAATGAGCGGCATGACTTTGTGGCACTGGAGATTGTGGATGAGCAGCTGCAGCTCACCTTCTCAGCAGGTATGTGCTGCCCCTGCCATGCCCTGGCACTGCACCCTGGCACCCTTGTGGACACTGTATCCTTCACTGCATTCCTCACTTCATCCCAGACATCCCATCCTGGCTCTGCCTGGCACTGCATCCTGGGCATTCCATTCCCGACACTGCACCTCTCATTGCATTCCTCACTGTATTCCTTGCTGCATTCCTTACTGTATCCCTGGCATGCCATTCTTGTCACTGCCTGACACTGCATCCCTAGCACTGCATCCTGGACATCCCATTGCTAGCACTGCATCCCCTGCATCATGTCCCCAACACTGCATCCCTGGCACTGCATCCCTGACACTGCAACCTGGGCGTGCCATCCCTGGCACCACTACCCCTCCTTCTCGCCGGCTGTGTCCCCCTGACCCTATGCCTGCAGGTGAGACCACCACCACGGTGTCACCCTTTGTGCCTGGAGGTGTCAGTGATGGGCAGTGGCACCGGGTGCAGCTGCACTACTACAACAAGGTGGGGGAACAGGCGGCATGGGGGGCACGGTGGGTGGGGAGTGTTTGCAGGCAGACAGAGGAAAGGGAGATGGAGGGGAAGGGTGGGGGAATGGAGAGATGGGGGGGAGCAGGGAGGAGGTTTGGGGGACCTAAAGGACCCCTAAGGGATGTGCCCACCCATGGGGGTCCTGAAGGATGGGGATAGGAGATGGAGGAAGAGGAAAGGAAGGAGTGGAGGGGAAGGGGTTGTTGCAGGGATGAAGTGAGTAGAGAGGAGATCTGGGGAACTCCAAGGGACCCTCAAAAGATGCCCCCATCCATGAGGACCCCAAGGGACCCACACCCACTTCCCCACCCACTGGACCACTGAGAAACCCCACCTACCTTCCTCACCTGTGGGAACCCCCAAGGAATTGGGATGGGTGGATGGAAGAATAGGAGGTCAAAGGGATGGGGGCTTGGGGGAAGTGAAGGGGACCACTGAAGGGTTTAGGGGGGGCTGAAGTGTGGGCAGCTGGTGGGCTGGAGGGATGTGGGAGCTTGGTGAGGGTTGAGGGGCCAGAGCGCAGTGGGAGGATGAGGAGTGGGATGAAGGCTGTGAGATGGGGGTCCTGGGCCCCCCCATCTGATGTATGGCCCCCCAGCCAGTGGTGGGGCGCTCGGGGGTCCCGCAGGGCCCTTCAGAGCAGAAGGTGGCTGTGGTGACTGTGGATGACTGTGACACGGCCATGGCCCTGCGCTTCGGTCCCCGCCTTGGCAACTACTCCTGTGCTGCCCAGGGCACCCAGACCGGCAGCAAGAAGTGAGGGGGCCCTGGGATCCCATGGGTGGGGGTCCCTTGGGGTACCCATGGAGGGGTCCCTTGGAGATGAACGGTCCCTAAGGGTGAGGTACCTTTGGAGTCCTCACTGGTGAGAGGTCCCATGGGGATCACAGGTCCCTATGGATGGGGGAGGTCCCCATGGGTTGAGGTGGGTTCTCTTGGGTTCCCCATGCCTTGAGGAGGGTGGGGAGTCCCTTGGGGGTCTGTTGAGTTCCCCATGGGGGAACATCCCTTGGGTGGTCCCTCAGATCTGCATGGGTTTTGGGGTGAGTTGGTATTCTTTGGGGCTCCCTTGTGACTCCCATGGGATGGGGGGTGGCTGGGTGTCCCTTGGGGTTCCCTCAGGGTCCCTGTGGGTTGTGGGGTCCCTCGGGGGTCTCTTGAGCCCCTGAGGTGATTGTGGGCTCTGCAGATCGCTGGACCTGACAGGGCCACTGCTGCTGGGGGGGGTCCCGACCCTGCCCGAGAGTTTCCCGATCCGCAGCCGCCACTTTGTGGGGTGTATGCGGCACCTCCACATTGACCAGCGGCCTGTGGACATGGCAGCCTTCATTGCTAACAACGGCACCCTGCCCGGTGGGCACCGGGGCCGGGAGTCTGGGCAGGGGCTGGGGGGGGCTGTGCTCCTTCGAGCAGAGGGAGATGGGGTGTAGGGTTAAGGGGTACCTGAGCAGTGGGGCTGTGTCCCCTGAATGTGAGGAGGGGGTGCCAGGCTCATGGGGCTGGATGGGGGTCCAGGGACACGGTGGTCGGGCATTCTG
>VZRQ01007135.1:548908-559936 GCA_013397975.1 Machaerirhynchus nigripectus
ATTGCCCTGGGGGGATCACTGGCACAGGAGGTATTGCCTGGGGGGGATATATGGCCGTGGGGAGGTAGTGGCATGGGGGGTTGGAATAGGGGGGCTACCCTGAGAGAAGTGACAGGGGAGTATTGCCCCGTAGGGGGTCTGTCGGCGTCAGAGGTCTTGCTATGAGGGGAGGAGCATTGCTGGGGGGGGCAGCGCAAGGGCGTGCCACCCCTTGAGGGGGCATTGCCCAGGGCGCTGTGTTATTGTCCCGGGGGAAATTGTATTTCCCAGTGGGGAAAATTTCCTCAGTGCCCACCAGGTTTTTGGGGTACTTGACGTGTCTACCCCTCACAGCTGAGCGAGGGGCAGGTGGAGGCTGGTGCCTGGCAAGGGGGGGCCCGTTTGGCCACCCTGCGTCTGCCCCAGGCCAAAGTCAATGACGGTGCCTGGCACCACGTGGAGCTGGAACTGCGGGGGGGCGCTGGCCACGACCCCTCTGCCACCCTCCTCCTCCTCACCCTCGACTATGGCCGCCACCAGGTATGGGCAAACTGAGGCTTGGGGGGGACATCCACTCTGATGATCCCCAGGTGCCCCCATGGCATCCCCTGTGGCACCCCAAGGCACCCACGGGGGTCCCTGTGCCCCCCAGGTGGTGGGTGATGTCCCTGGAGAGCTGCAGGGACTGCGGCTGCGCACGCTGAGCCTCGGGGGTCTGCTGGGGGACAGTGGCACTGTGGAGGAAGGGTTCCAGGGGTGCCTGCAGGTACGGAGGTGTGGGGAACATGGGGTGGTGGGTGTAGGGGTGGGGGGTGGGCTTGGGGTGTAGAAGAGGACATGTAAGGGTAAGGACATGGGCACAATGGGAGGGCGGCACAGGGACATTGACACAGGGACATGGCATGGGGCTTGGGGAAATGGGCATGGGGATGTGGGCGCAGCTTGGGGATGTGGCACAGGGGGAGGACAGGGCACANNNNGGTGAGGACAGGGCACAGTGAAGCAGGGCCTTGGCTTGGGGATGGGAACATGGGCACCATGAAGGGGGACACAGGGACATGGGTACAGCGCTTGGGGACCTGGCACAGGGCTTGGTGACACGGGCCCAGGGCTTGGGGATGAGGCATAGATTGGGGACAGGGAACAATGAAGCCAGGCAGAGGGCTTGGGGACATAGGTATGATAAAGGGGGGCACAGGGACATGGGCACAGGGCAGGGGAACATGGACACAATGGGAGAGGGGCACAGGGATATGGCACAGGGCTTGGGGACATGGCACAGGGAGTGGGGATGTGGGCCCAACGAAGGGCAGCACAGGGATATTGGGACATGGGCACGGGGATGGGGGCAAGGGGGTTGGGGACATGGCACAAAGAAGTGGGGACATGGCCAGGATGGTGAGGGGCACAGGGATGTGCACAAGGACACTGGAACATGGGCAGAATGGGTGGGAGGCACAGGGACATATCACAGGGCGTGGGGACATGCAGCGGGGACATGGCACAGGACATGGGGACATGGGCAGGATGAAGAGGGGCACAGGGATGTGGGCACAGGGACATGGCACAGGACAAGGAGACATGGGGTGTGTGGGCAGGGGGACACTGGGGATGCATTGGGTACTCATGGGCATAGTGACATTGGGTGCAGGGATGTCACCCGGGGGCCTGGGCAGGATGGGGACATGGCCACGGGAACACAGGTGTGACTGGGGAGGTCCTGGGTGGTACAGGGGGTACCCGCTGGTGTTGGGGCCACTGAAGCACAGAGAGGTGACATGGCTGGGGAGGGGGGCTGGGGTGACCTAGTGGGTCCTGATGTGGGGTTCAGGGTGTCATATGTTGTCGGGAGGGGCTGAACAGAGTGACACAAAAGGTCCTGGGTGGTAGCAAGGGACACTGAGGCTGGACATGGCACGGGGGCAGGAGGGGTCATAGTGGCAGGGGCGTCACTGGGATCACTGACAGGTGACCCTGCACAGGGAAGTTGGGGTGGGGAAGGGGGTGTGGCCCAGATCAATGAGGGGACAGTGCAGGTGACACAGGGGTGTCACCAGGTGGTGCTGAGGTTGGTGCTGAGGTACAATGACAGGTGACACGACACAGGGGGTTCAGGGTGGCACAATGGGTCCAGTGTCATGGTGGAGGACACTGAGGAGGCGGTGACACTGCAGGGTGGTCCAGGTTGTCCTGGGGTGTCCTGTGTTGTGGCAGAGGACACTGAGGTGGGGTGACAGCTGGGCAGGGGGTTTCAGGGTGGCATGGTGAGTCCCGTGTGGTGATGAGATCACACAGATGGTGACACCATGCAGGGGGTTCTTGGGGGGTCTCGGGGGAATGGTGAGGAAAACTAAGGCATGGAGTAGAGTGTGTAGGGGGGTCCAGGGTGGCTTGGGGGGGCTCTCAATGAGGACATTGACGGGTGACCCTGCAGGGCCTGCATGTTGGGGACCCTGTGGTGACTGCGGGTGCCCTGAGCCTGGCACAGGCGGTGCAGGGGAATGTGGAGGGGGGCTGTGCCCTGCCTGATCCCTGCGACTCGGGGCCCTGCCCCCCCCACAGCTACTGCAGTGACGATTGGGACAGTTTCTCATGCCGCTGCCACCCTGGTGAGCACAGACCCCCAGACCCCTGACACCCCTCAACACACCCCAGACATCCCCCAATAGCCCCTGGGACACTGACACCTCTGTGACACCCTCCTCTGCCACCCCAGTGAGCGGGGACACCCTGAGACCCCCTGACATTCCCCAGCACTCCCCAACACCTCCCCTACACCGCCCCATACCCCCAGGATGCTGACATCCCTGTGACACACCTGTGACACCCCTCAGTGCTATGCCTTTGAATGGGGACCCCCTGACAACTCCTGACATCCCCTGACACCCCATGGGACACTGACACCACTGAGACACCCCTGTGACACCCCCCACTGCTATCCTGGTGAGCAGAGACCCCCTGAAACCCCCGACAAGCCCCAACCACCCCTGAGACACTGTCACCCCTGTGACAACCTCCACTGCCATCCCCAGGAGTGGAGACCCCCCGGCACCTCCTGACAACCCTGAGACGCTGCCATCCCCAGCACTGTCACCCCTGTGACATCTTCCCCCAACAACCCTGGCACTGCTACCCTTTCTGGGCACCACCACTCCATCCCTGTCACTAGGGCAGTGCCACACCCCTGTCACTGTCACCTGGACGCTGCCACCCCGTCAGTGTTCCTAAGGCACTGCCACCCTCCCTGGGCACTGCCAGCCTTGTCACTGTCCCCGGGTACTGCCTCCCCTCATCCCTGTCCCCTGCCACCCCCTCTCACTGTCCCCAGGGCACTTGCACCCCCATCGCTGTCCCCAAGGCACTGCCACCCTCCCTGGGCACTGCCACCCTGTTGTCACACACCCCAGGGGACTCCCACCCTCCCTTATCATTGTCACCCCTGGGCGCTGCCGCTCACCCCTATCCCTGTTCCCCATCACTGTCTCCTGTTTCTGTCCCCAACCCTGTCCCATGCCCAGGGTACTTCGGTGACAGCTGTGTCAGTGCCTGTGCCCTGGACCCCTGCGAGCCTCCGGGCACCTGCACCCGCCGCCCGGGCACAGCCTCCGGCTATGCCTGTCACTGTCCCCCGGGCACCTTTGGGGCCCTCTGCCAGCACCGGTTGGTGACACTGTGGGGCACACGCATGTGCCAGGGGGGCACGGGGCGCTCGGGGGGAAGGGGGGTGGCGCTGCTAAGGACACCGGGGGTGGGGGTGGGGTGAGAGGAGGGTGGGCCTATGGGGCAGGGTGAGTGTGCAAGGGACAGGGTGCATGTGCAAGAGCTGTGGTGGGTGTGCAAACAGCAGGGGGAGCATGGAAAGGGCACAGTGGCTGTGCAAGAGCTGTGATGAGTGTGCAGGGGTCACTGTGGATAGAAAGTGGTTCTGTGGGTGTACAGGTGGCACAGTGGGGGTGCAAGGGGCCATGTGAGTGTACAAGTGGCACTGTGCGGGTACCCTGGCGTGGTGCCCAAATGCCAGCCCCAGTGTCCCCAGGGAGGCGCAGCCATGCCCACGGGGGTGGTGGGGACATCCCACGTGCGGCCCCTGCAGCTGCGACGTCACCCACGGCTTCGACCCAGACTGCAACAAGACCACGGGCGAGTGTCGCTGCAAGGTGGGACCTGCCAGCCCTTGTTTCCTCCCCTGCCAACCCCTGCCATCCTCCTGTCACCCCTCTGTTGCCCCCTGTCACCCCGTCACCTCCCTGTCACCCCCCATCATGCCCCTGACACCCCCCCAGTCACCTCCCTGCCACCCCCTGTCACCCCATCCCCATGCCTGCAGTGATCCTGTGTCCCCCCAGGACAACCACTACCGCCCGCCAGGAGGGGACACGTGCCACCCCTGTGAGTGTTACCCCACTGGGTCACTGTCGCGCCGCTGCGATGCCACCACTGGACAGTGTCCCTGCAAAGCTGGTGTCATCGGCCGCCACTGCGACCGCTGTGACAACCCCTTTGCCGAGGTGACAGCCAGCGGCTGCGAAGGTGGGGGACTGTCAACTTGTGTCACCCTGTGCCACCCTGAGTGCCCACCGTCACCCTGCTGTAACCCTCCATTATTCTCTGTCAGCTTGTGTCACTTTGTGTCACCCTGTGTCATCCTTGTATCACTGTGAGTGCCAGTGATCAGGTACTACTGTCCCTCTGCTGTCACCCTGCGTCACATCATTGTCACATTGTGTCACCCCACTGTCACCCCACTGTCACCCTGTGTCACACTGCTGTCACCCTGCTGTCATCCTGTGTCACCCTGCACCACCCTGTGCCATCCTGATGTCCTCCTCCTCTGCCACAGCTTTCACTCTGGGTGCCAGCGAGTGCCATTGTCACCCTGTATCACCCTGTCACCCTACTCTGCCCTGTTGCAACCACATGTCACCCTGACTGCCAGTGACCAGGTGCTACTGTCACCCTGCTGTCACCCTGTATTACCCTGCATCACGGCATTGTCACTTTGTGTCACCTGCTGTCACCTTGCTGTCACCCTGGCTGCTGGCAACTGAGTTCCACCAACACCTTGGTTGTTGGTGTAATCCCAATGACACCTTGTGTCACCCCACTGTCACCCTGTGTCACACTGCTGTCACCCTGCTATCACCCTGTGCCACTGTCATCCTATTTTCACCCTGTGTGATCCTTTTGTCATCCTGCTCTGCCACAGCTGTCACCCTGCTGTTACCCTGTGTCACCCTGTGTCACTCTGGGTTCCAGTGACCAGGTGCCACTGCCACCCTACTGTCACACTGTGCCACTCTGTGTCCCCCATTTTGATGCCCCATTGTGCCCCGCAGTGAACTACGACAGCTGTCCCCGGGCCATCGAGGCCAGCATCTGGTGGCCCCGCACCCGGTTTGGGCTGCCAGCCGCAGCCCCCTGCCCCAAGGGCTCTGTTGGTACGTGGGGACATGGGGACAGGGCGGCGGTGGCCCTGGGCACGCTGCCAGAATGGGGCTGGGGTTGACACGCTGATGACATCACTGGTATGGGGCTGAGAGGGAGTGACACCACGGTGGCATCGCTGGGGTGGTACATGGAGGTGACACCGTGGTGGCAGTGCTGGGATGGGATGGTGACACCAGTGGGACAGGGCTGGGGTGTTTCTTGGTAGTGGCACCAGTTAGATGGAGCTGGGGTGGGGTGGGGTGGGCTGGCACTGTGGACATCGCTGGGACAGGACAGCGAGGTGACACTGTGGTGGCACTGCTAGGATGCGTTAGGGGTGATGACACCTTGGTGGCACCACCAAGATGGAGTGGGGGTGACACAAGTGTGGACTTGTTGAGATGAGGCTGGGGCTGCCACTCTGGTGTCACTGCAGAGACTGTGACACTGGTGGCATCGCTGAGACAGGACTCACGGCTGCCACGGTGGTGTCACTGGGGGGCGGCACAGGAGTTTGACACTCTGGTGGCACAGCTGGGACAGGGCATGGCACTGCTGGGACAGGGCTGGGGGCACCACTCTGGTGTCACTGTGGGGTGGAGCAGGGGTGTGACACTGGCAGCACTGCTCACATGCAGTGAGTTGAGGCTGCCCCGTTGTCCCCATGGTGCCACTCAGTGTCCCCATCCCACAGGCACAGCACTGCGCCACTGTGACGAGCACAAGGGCTGGCTGCCCCCCAACCTCTTCAATTGCAGCGCACTGGCCTTTGCTGCCCTGCGCCCCTGGGTGAGCCGGGGGGACACCAGTGACAGCCATGTGATGGTGCCACTGGGGTCTTCCTGACTGTGCGTGTGTCCCCCCCAAGGCGGAGCAGCTGGTGGGCAACGAGTCACAGTGGGATGCAGGCCAGTCCCGGCGTGTGGCGCTGGCACTGCGTGAGGCGATGCGTGGGGCCCGCGGGTACTTCGGCAGTGATGTGCACCTGGCGTACCGGCTGGCAGGGGCCCTGCTGCGCCACGAGAGCCGCCAGCGTGGTTTCCGCCTCGCTGCCACCCAGGACGTGCATTTCACCGAGGTGGGCATGAGACCCAGGGTTGGGGACATGCCCGGAGGGGGAATGGGTGAAGCGGAAAAGAGGTTGGGATGATGAGCACCCTCATGGGTGTGGGTGCCTGAGCCCTGACACCGGGGTGATGGGCACCCTCGTGGGGAGGGGGAAGGGATTGGGGTGGAAGGCCAGATACCAGAGTGATGGGCCCCCACCTAAGGGGGCAGAAGAGCAGATGCCAGGGTGATGGGCAGTGATGTGTGTGAGAGAGGTGTTGGTGCAGGAACCTGGATGGCAGGGTGATGGGCACCTGCCTGGGGAGGGGAACTGGGGAAGGAGGTGAGACTATGGGTGGGGGGCACCCTTGTGGACAGGGATGTGGGTGCAGGAGCCCACACACCAGAGTGATGGGCACCCTCGTGGGGAGGGTTACTGGGGCAGGAGAGCAGATGCCAGGGTGATGGCATGGGAAGGGAGGTTGAGGGAGAAGGAAAAGAGGTTGGGGACCCTTGTGGGAAGGGGCATGTTGGGGCAGAAGGTCAGACACTGGGGTGATGGGCACCTGCATGGGGAGGGGGGAGGTGCTGGTGCAGGAACCTGGCTGCCAGGGTGGATGGCACCCACCTGGGAAGGGTTTGGTGAGGAAGCCCATGCACCAGGGCACCTACCTAGAGAGGAATGTTGGTGTAGGAGGTCTGATGCCAGGGTGGTGGGCACCCCTGAGCAGCAGGTGTTGGTGTGGCTCAGGGTGCACCCGCAACTTTGTGGGGGTACAGCACCCCCGTTCCCCACTGTTGGTGCCAGGGTGCCCCAGATACAGAGCCCTGCAGGGGAGGTTGGGGACCCCCTGTCCAGACTCCAGAGTGCCAGCTCCCAGTGCCACTACTGTTGCTGTACCCTCAGAACCTGCTGCGGGTGGGCAGTGCGCTGCTGGACACGGGGAACAAGCAGCACTGGGAGCTGATCCAGCAGACAGAGGGTGGCACAGCCCAGCTGCTGCGGCACTTCGAGGAGTACGCACGAGCCCTGGCACGGAACATGCCCCAGACTTACCTCAGCCCCTTCACCATTGTCACCCCTAACATCGGTCAGTGGGGACATGCGTGGCCGGGGGGCTGTGGGGGGAGTATCTGCCTGGGGACATGGGCATGCCGGGGACATGTGTGTGCCTGGGGACATGCATGTGCCCTTGGTGTGGTCCTGGGGACATGGGCATGGATGTGCCCGGGGACATGTGCGTACTCAGGGGACATGTGTGTGTTGAGGACATGGACGTGTGCCTGGGAACGCAGCCATGTATACACCTGGAGTCTGTGTGTGCCTGGGGACGTGTGTGCACAAGGACATATGTGTGCTGGGAGCATGTATGCATGTGTGACGTGTGTACCTGGGAACACGTGCTGGGGACATGGATATTTGTGTGTCTGGGAAACGTGTCCTGGGGAACGAGTGTACTGAGAGGCATGTGTTTGCCCCTGGGTACATGGGCAACTGTTCTGTGTGTCCCAGGGTTGGTGGGTGCTGGGGTCTGTGGGTGTCAGGATCCATGGCCCCCACGGTCAGTGGGTGCTGGGGTCCATGGCCCTGGGCTCGGTGGGTGCTGGGCTCAGTGGGTGCTGGGGTCCGTGTGCCCGAGGGTTGGTGACTGCTGGTATCTGTGGGCGTATGTGTTCATTGCTCTGGGGTTGTTGGATGCCGAGGTCAGTGGGTGCTGGAGTCTATGTGCCCCAGGATCCATGGCTCTGAGGTTCATGGGTGCCAGGGTTGGTGAGTGCTGGGGTTGGTGGGTGCTGGAGTTGGTTTGTGCCAGGCTTAGTGTGCCCCAGATTAGTGAATGCAGAGGTTGATGTGCCCTGGGGTCGATGGGTGCCGGGTCTGTGTGCCCCAGGGTTTGTGGGTGCCATGCCATGCCATGCCATGCCATGCCATGCCATGCCATGCCATGGGTAACGTGGTGCCACAGTGGTGTCGGTGGTGCGGCTGGACAAGAGCAGCTTTGCGGGTGCCCGCCTGCCGCGGTATGAGGCGCTGCAGGGGGAGAAGCCCCCAGACCTGGAGACAACCGTCATCCTGCCTGACAGTATCTTCCGGCCCCCCGAGGACAGGCGTGAGTCCGGGGCATAGGGCGGACAGGGTGCAGGGTTGGGGACCTACTTGGGTCTGGCAGAGCTTGGGGAGGCCCCCCATTTGACCATGGGGACATGGCACAGCTGGGGACCCTGGCCTGGGCTGGCAGGGGTGGGGGAACCCCAGAATGCCCATGGGCTGACATGGTTGGGAATCCCAGTGCCACCATGGGGACCCCAGTGTGGCCATGGGGCTGGCAGTTTGGGACCCCAGGATGGGACTGGCATGGCTGGGGGCCTTGGTAAGGATACAAGGACCAGGGACCCCAGGATGGTATCAGAGACCCTGGTGTGGCCGTGGCAGTGGGCAGGGTTGGGGACACAAGTGTGACCATGGGGACCTCATTGTGGCCATGGAGCTGACAGGGTTGGGGACCCCAGTGTGGACAAGGGAACCCCTGGAGCTGGAAGGGTTGGGGGAACCTTGTTGTGGTCATGGGACTAGCAGAGTTGGGGACTCCAGGGTGGCTATAGGGACCCCAATGGGGTCTCAGAGCACCATGCCACCCCCTGCCCATGGCCCCCAGGCCCCTCAACCGGGCATGGGCAGGCACCACAGGGCACAGGTGGGCAGGAGGAAGAGGAGGAGGAGGATGAAGCAGGCGAAGAGGAGGAGGAGGCGGAGGAGGAGGACGAGGAGGAGGAGGAGGCAGGGATGACTGTTGTGACCCGGCACAAGCGCCACCCATCCCTGGGCGAGGGCCAGGCCATCGCCAGCGTCATCATCTACCGCACCCTGGCCGGTCTCCTGCCCCAGCACTTCGACACCGACAAGCGCAGCCTCCGGTGCCACCGGGGATGGGGGCATGGGGGGCACAGGGAGGCACAGGGAGGGCATGGGGGGCTGGGGGTGGCACACAGGGCACCAGGGCAAACCCAAGCATCTGGGGGGTATAGGGAGATGGGGACAGGGGTGTCGCAAGGGGTCCCAGGGGAGGGATGGGAAAGCGGGCACAGGGGGTGCCCAAGGTTGGAGGGCACAGAGAGTGCCCAAGGATGGGGAGCACAGGGTTGGAGAGGGGGCTTAAGGGATGCCCAAGGATGGTGCCCATGGGGTGCCCAAAAGTGGGGGCACAGGGGAGAAAGGGGTGCCCTCACGGTGTCTTCGTGGTGCCAGGGCACTCTGTGGCACCAAGCTGGGTTTTGGGGTGCCCTGAGTGGGCTCCCTGACCCCAGTGCCCCCCAGGGTGCCCAAGCGCCCCATCATCAACACACCAGTGGTGAGCATCAGTGTGCACGCGGCGGGCACAGGTGGTGTGGGGGGCACGGGGACCCCCCAGGCGCTGGCCAAGCCTGTCACCCTGCAGTTCCGGCTGCTGGAGACTCAGGAACGCTCCAAGCCCATCTGCGTCTTCTGGAACCACTCCCTGCGGTGAGGGCGGGTCAGGGGACAACCCAGGGGTGACTGGGACATCCTGGGGCACAGGGACATCCTGGGGGATAGGGACATGGGATTGGGGATGGGAACGCCTTGGGGAAGATGGGGACATTCCAGGGGGACAAGGGATCTCCCCAGGGAGAAAGGGGACATGGGGATAAGGACACCCAGGGGAACAGGGGATATCCCAAGGAACAGCTCGGGGGGATGGGGACACCTCAGGGAATCAGGGACAACTTGGGGGGACACACATACGCTAAGGTAACAGGGGACATGGGACACACCAGGGGAACAGGGAACACCCTGGGGGGACAGGGCCCGTGGGAATGGGGACATCCCAAGGAGATGGGGACACTCTGGGGGGATAGGGAGCATGGCAATTGGGAGATCCCATGGAGACAGGGGACATAGTAGCAGGGATAGGCATGCCTTCAGGGGACAGTGGACATGGGAATAGGGACACCTCAAGGGGGCAGAGGACATCCTGAGGGGACAGGGAACATGGGGACAGGGCAAGATGCATGCCCCAGTGTCTCTGTGAGTCATGGGTGAGTAACATGGGAACAGGACATGAGGGGGTAGCTCTTACCCTGGTGGGTGTCAGGGATAGGGTGGGGGGGTGTCCCCAAATGGAGGGGTGTTCCCGGGTGAATGTCCCTGGTGGGTGAGTGTCCCCAGGTGGCAGTGGGTGTCTCTGCTGGGTGGATAGATGTCCCAGTGGGTGGGTGTGTGTTGTCTGTGGATGTACCTGGTGGGTGTGTGTCCCTGTGGGAGGGTTACCCCAGTGCATGTGTCCCTGGTGGGTGTCTAAGTGTGTGACCCCCTGGATGTGTCCTGGCTCGGGTGCATGGGTGGGGGTGGGTGTCTCTGGTGTATGTGTGTGTGTTTGTCCCCGGTGGGTGTCCTGGCGGGTGTCCCGGCTTGTGTCACCCTGCGGTGCTCCGCAGGGCGGGCGGTGCAGGCGGCTGGTCAGCACGAGGCTGCGAAGTCGCCTTCCGCAACCGGAGCCACGTCAGCTGCCAGTGCCACCATCTGACCAGCTTTGCCGTCCTCATGGACATCTCCCG
>VZRQ01007136.1:0-24547 GCA_013397975.1 Machaerirhynchus nigripectus
CGGCGTGGTGCTGCAGGCGCCGCAGCAGCCCGGCTACATCCTCACTGCCGCCCCCGCCGCAGCGCCCTCGGCGCAGCCCGCGCCTGCCCCGGCCTACTCGGGCCCCGGCCACCCCGTGGCCCAGCCCATGCTCCCGCAGCAGGGATATGTGCAGCAGCCCGTGCCACAGGTACCAGCCTCCCGAAAGCTGCGGTGAAAAACTGACCCTGCTCTTCTACTTGGGACCTTTTCATACGGTCTGGGGCTCCCTGCAGAACTGCAGCTCTGTGCTTCGTTCTGGGGTTGGGGTCTTTTCTGGGCTATGTGTTTTGTAATGAATGACTTTGTTTGCTTGAGGAGCAGCAATCACACAGGTTTTCCTATTTACTTGCAGCTGGTAAAACTCATGTTCTGCATAGTTTTCTTGTCTCTCAAATGCCTATTGGTGGAAATTGGAGGTTTTTGCTTCTATAAGCAAAGTAGAGAAGCTGGCTTTTAAAGAGGGAATTCTAGTATATAAATATAGTATATATAAATATAAAAATAGTATAAGTGGTTTTTGAATCGCTGAACTATTTAACATCCATTGCACCTTTCAGTAAGTTTTGGATCTTTGTTTTATGCATTTTGCATTTAGATGTCTGCCTTCTCTAGAGCTGCATGCAGGTAGTGAACCTCTGATTGTTCCTTTTCAGATGCCACCTTGTTACTGTACCCCCAACCAGTACCCGCACTCCAGCCAACAGTACCGCCCTGTTTCTGTCCATTACAGCACGCAGCAGAACCAGGCCCTGCCACAGCCTGGCCAGCAGACAGGTTTGTTCAACTCCTTCAGCATTTCATTAGAACACTTCATGTGGTTTTTCTCCTGGTTTTTCATTTTAAACTTACTTTGCTGTAAAATTTCAAATCAAATAGAAGTTCAGATGTAGAATACAAAGTGTAACTAACTTAAGGTGGAAAAATTTGAGTCACTTGTGCATGAAACTTGGCATTTGAGCCACTCCTTTGAAAGGCTCATGCTGTACGGTTAATTATAGGATTTTTAACATTTAAAAGTTAATAGTCTAAAAGATTTGTAACTTAGTAACCAATAACTTGAGTAATTTGCAAAGGAAGATTAATTAGTACCTTTAAATGTAACATTGCAGAGATGTACTTTAGCTGAAAGTTCTAAGCTACAGATACAAATCTCAGATGCTGTGGCATGAAAAGAGTGCTGTGCAGAAGATATTGGTGATATTGTTTTACTCTGTCTTTCTGTCCTATGATTAAAGATACCAGGGTATTGGATGGAATATATCATGAGACTTATGTGGTTACCTATTTTAGTAAAGACTTTTCAACTGAGTTACCCTTCTATGAATGTTAGCAAGCTCCATTTCCATCTCCTTCCTTTCCTGTTGTCTTTTTTTTCTTACAAATTTTAACCGTAGCTACCATTATTCTGACAATCTGTACTTCTAAATATTGTTATGACTTCTTCAGTAAGATTTGTATTCCTGAAACAAATTTACTTCTCAGTAATATCTTGACTCATGGTCAAAACTTTAAGAAGTAACTAATGATGTTTGGAGGCAGACATCCTTAAAGACCAGCCTTTCATACCGGCTCTTAGTTGAATATGTAACATCCTTCTGAGTTTCCTTCAGGAAGGTCTTTTTTAATTCCTCCCCCTACCACCAGCTGTGTGTTGCTCGACAGAAACAGGATGAAAGACCAGCTTTTACAAATATTAACTGGATTTATTTATGTCCTATGAAGTAGAATGTAAGAGGGATGGCTCCTCTTCTGCACTTCTTCTAGGAAGTACTGCAATAGTTGCCACACTTGATGGAGTTATTCAGGGTTCAGCTCACAAAGATTTTTTTCAAAGGAAAAGAAATTACTTGGTTTTGCAACTTGTGTTATCCACTGGTTTTAGAGATGTGTTACCCAACTGTATTACACAACCTGCTTTCCTTCCTCAGAATTTTTAATACCTAGACTACTTAATAGCAAAAAGTCTGAGGCTCAAGGGGGATTACTTCCCACTGTGGGGACACCCTGTGTGAATAGCACACAAACCCAAACAAACCAGTCTGAATTGGAAAGCATGGGGTGTTAAGATGCAAAGGGATGAACTGGTTGCTATTAGGTAAGTTCCTTTCTTGTATGTTTTTAGCTCTTTATATTTTAATTGCATTTCACTGCCTGTGGGTGAAGAGTGTCAGCAGATAAACTCCCTCTCTGTCCTGAAAGAAATAAAATAAGCAAGCTGTGCAGACAGCTGCTTTACTGCTTTGATCATGTGCTTTGTACCTGCACTCTGACATCAAGGGATCATGTTTAGGTAGTATGGGGGTAGTCCAGCCAATAATTCTATTCACTGTTTGGTTACTTGGTGTTTACTAGCACTAATGGAGAAAGAAGGATCTTCTATACCAAAAACTGTGTAATTAGTGTTTAACTGAAAATCTCCAAACTGCTCTCCGGACATTGCTGGCTCCTTTAATGCTTTATAGGCAAATTTGAATCAGCAGTTTAGAAACTGATGGTTCCATGTCACATTACCTGTTCTGGAAACACCTCATAAGATGGTGTTTTTGAAAATTCTCTCTCTTGTAATTTATTTTAAACCATTGATATTTGTATTAATTTGACACAAAGCTACACCTGAAATGGTTGATGCTTATTAGCAACGTGTGGTTTTGAGCCAAAGGCACCACATTACTTGGCTCATACAGCAAAGTGCCTGGGCAAAAATGAGAGCTACAAATCTTGCATTACATAAAAGCTGTGGGGTTTATTCATCTCAGAAAGTGGTTGCTAACTATGAAATAACTTTGCAAACACAAATTCAGATAAAAGATGACAGCTTCTGAGAGCATGGCAACTGGAGCCACTTCTGGTCTAATGTGGAGGAGTGGCCTGACTTTATTGATGAGCTGTTGGATTCGGGGCCGTAACACTGTCTGAGAGGTTTACATTTCTCACAGTGAACCGGTCTCTTTTTCAGCTGCTTCCTGGCTTCCTTTTTAAAGGGGTTTCAGGTGAAATATTTGGGGGGGTTCACTTTTAATAAAAATGCTTTCATTGCCCAAAAGATGTTGGGAGAACAAAACTCTCCTTAAGAAAAAGGCATTTCTGATTGGCATGATAATGTGAGCCCAGTTACCATGAGACCTAACTACAGGTTGTTTAAAAATCTTACCTGAACTACAGTTCCTGTAGGAACATCAACTGGCTTCTGCTTCACAAGCCAGGGATAAAACAGCTCCAGTTGTAACAGTAGCTGTGGTTGTAATAGTTATAACCAAGCTCATCAACTCCCAGCTTGTTAACCAAGTGGTTGTACTTGCTTTTCTGTTCTTGAATAAATATTGTTTCTCACTCCTCATGCATTATTCAGCAAATGTGTTTCTATATTCTGTAAGTTAACTTTTCTTACATGAACTGTGATTTCTTTTGAATTATGGAAATATTAAGAAACCTGCTCCTTTTTTTACCTCCAGTTTCAGAGTATTTCTGTGTAATGGGACAATCTGCTGTGGCAGGTGTGGGGTTTGTGCTGAGTGCTGCATTTCTGTCAGCCCACTCTATGCAGAGGTGAAACTGCAGCTAAAAATAGAGCATTCTTTGGAACGCTCTGGGGAACCTTCGTGGCAGCCAATTTGTATTGTTCCAGTTCCCTCTGCTTGCAGAATTGATTGTGTCTGTCTCTGGAAGTGCCAGAAAAGGCTACAGAACTACTCACAGGTCCACTGCAATTTCTGGGACATGAGGGGTTCACACTGCAGGTGCACTGATTGGGTCTGTCGACACCACAACCTCCCATTCTGCTGCTTTTTAGGGGCCATAGATCATTTTGTAACAAAGCATGTTAAAGCATTTTGTTTATTACAGATATGAAGGGCATTTTGTGCACAGTTCCAACTTAAATTATTAAAAATTCTAAGTACTAATCCTACTTCAAGCATGTATTGTTCTGAAGTTTTGTCTAGTCCTCTGAAAATATTTATAGTGTTGTGTGTTTCTAATGAATAGCTGTCTTGGTTTTAACAAACTGAACCTTCTTCCCTTTAATTTTCTGAAGCAATATTTGATTATATTAACAGTCTTCTTTTAGTGTTCATTGTTGTAATTTCTATAGAGAGCCTGCTGAGGCTGTTAGTGCACAATGTTCATTGTACCCTGCGTGGATGAAATCAATGAACATTGGTGGGTGCTGCTCACAAAAAGGTGTTTTATGTTAAGTGAATTACTTTCAGAATAGACCAAGCTTTTTTTAGCACAGTTTAAAGAAAACTCAAGTGAGTTTTGCTGCTAAATTTGATCTATTATAGTTCCATGCCAAGGTAGGGAGCATGGGGAATGTCAAGGTCAGTGGGCTGTGAACGTGTCCAACTCAAACACAGACTCTTCTTGCTGTCAGTGCACCTTGACAAGCCCAGTTTTGTAATTCTGGAGGGATAACTGGCTTTGTCTCAGAAACACTGATTGTGGTGGGGTTTTGCTGACATGGTAAGTAGTGCACATCTGTATGACAGAACATGACAAAAGGAACTTGTGTTCTGCATGTGTTTGGATCATGGTAGCAGTTACCTGCTATATGCTTCTTGAAAAAAGAGGAAAAGGGGAGTTTAGGTTGGATTTTATAAATGCACAGATTTCCTGTTTGGCACTCGTGCTTGGGGTGGTTTGGTTTGGGTTTTGGGGCAGGGTGGGGTTTTTTAGGCAATTTTTGAAAGAGGATACCAGTTTAAGCAATAACAAATTATTTTAGAGATTCTATGGAGGGGCGAATATGAAAATCTTTCTTTGTATCCTTTAGATAATTTTGAATATAAAACGTCTTCCACTATGTGCCAACATGGCTTGAACTTGGAAGATTTTTCTCAGTTCCCTGTTGGTTTTAGCTTTACAGATTTCAGTAGAAATTGCCCCTTTGGAAATGATTTGCACACCTGCTTTATGCAAATTTTCTTGAAGTCTGATTTAGTTTTGAATTGCAGTCAAGATGCTCTGACCCCTGGGGCACCTGAGGCACAAGCTGAATTTTGCATATGTAGAATTTCCAAACTAAAGTACCTGGAATGGCCTTGTTCACAATACCAGACAATGAATTGGGTTTGATCCTGTCTAGCATGCTTTGTTCAAGTGCTTTCAGCTTTCACCTGTCAAATCAAGGTGTTAATGCATGTAACCCAGAGTGTAAATGAATAGTGCGCGCATGTGAGAGCAGCATTGCAAACAGTATGGATAATATTTCATGCTGAATCTAAATGAATAAATCTATTAATTTTAACGTTGGCTTCTTTTTATATGCATGATAAGTTCAACTGTTGTGAAGTTGCCAGATTAAACAAGCCATTGGAAAATGCTACATGTGTATTTTCGCATAGGCAACTGTGCTTAAAATGTGTTCATTATTTCAAAATAAGATTTAAATGTATAATTTCAGGTTACCAGATTTTGCCCAACCAGCAGCAAAACTACCAGGGTTTAGTTGGAGTTCAGCAGTCTCAGAATCAAAATCTAGTCAGTGGCCAACACAACAACATTGGGAATCAAATTCAAGGTGTGATTGTACCATATCCCTCAGTGCCATCTTACCAGGTGGGTAATGTATTCATAACTTTCCAATGACTCCTCTGTGGGTTTGAGTGTTGGGGTTTTCTTTAAGTCCATTGCTTTGTGGTAGAAATGGTAGAAAGCAGGTGTCAAACAGGTGTTTTGCAGGTGTCAAAGTGACTTTAGGGACAGAAGTTAAACAATACAAACCCACAACTGAAGTGAGAAGAAAGTCTGTCACCAGTGCACAAGTTCTAGTCCTGTTAAAAGCCAAGTGCTGGGTCAGTTGCAGTTCAGAGGGTGGAGAAGAAAAGCTCATAAGGTTTCCTTCTCACCACCCCACTTATTATTGTAGAGAAAATATCTTGTTAATTCATGGAGTCCCTTAGAGCCAACATTTCCATTTTGGGGGAAGAAGATTTAAAGTTTTTTTTAATAAAGTATTGTTATTTTAACTACTGTTATCACTGTTCTTCTGGATTTTGAGAACTCCAAGAGATCTTTCAGTTTCTGGGGGTTTTTTTAAAGTCTTCTATCAGTTGGGTGATGGTCAAGAGGCAGAAAGAAACACTGTCTGCAAGAGAAAATCTTACTGTGTTGCTCACTGCAGGTTTCGGTGCCTCAAGGTTCCCAAGCAGTGCCCCAGCAGACATATCAGCAGCCTGTTATAATTCCCAGTCAGTCCAGTCAAGGACTGCCCACCACAGGAATGCCAGTCTACTACAGTGTCATTCCATCAGGTCAACAGAATAATCTAAGGTGAGTTTAACTGATACTTGATTTCTCAGCAGCTGGGTGTAGTGGCTTTGTGAGAACTGACAGGATCTGCTTTTTAGTACTGCAGATATTAAAGCTATTGTATTAAAAGCAGACTTACAGGCACTCAATTTATTCTTGCTGTTATGCAATTAAGTGAAACAACCAGTACTGCTTTAACTGCGACATACTTGTTGGACTGGAAAACATTGTCTCCATAGCACTTTCAGCAATGCTTTACTGCAGTTCCACCTCTTAAATTTTCTGCATTCCTTTTCTTATCCATGAAACACCAGTGTGCTCAGCAGCTCAGTCTTTCTGCAGTAATATTTAAGATGACTATCCATATTCACTGGTTTTGTCAAAGATAATACATTAATTATGTGTAGAGGAGAACTAACTTGAATCCCAGAAAAAGACTGACTTCTTTCTTGGAACTTTTTATGGAAAAAGCTTAGCTTACTTTGTGTTGTAGATGAGGCCTGCTGGCACCAAGCTGGCTGTGAAACAAGTATAGAAACTTGGCTTTTGTTTGATAAATAACCTTTTTTCTTTTCTTTTTTTTCACCTACCTTGGTAGCAGCAAATTGGTCTTGCATGTACAGCCCTCCCTGAATATATATCTGTGTCCCCAAAGCAGTCTATTTGAGAACAGATAGGCAAGTACCTAGGAGAATTCATTAGGATTAATGCTTGTTACAAATTTGTCTTTCTCTAGTTTTTTGAATTTAGAAATGTGCAGCATTTAAAAATACCTGGAAGCTTTTAAACAAGCAGCAACAGTATGAAGCTTGTTCATCCTTTTGAGAGTGCAGAGACTTCAGTAGTATTTGTGTCATCGCCACATGGTTTCGTCTACTTAAATCTGAATTCTTGTTCTTTGTACCTGAAGGTTTTTTAATCCTTTTCTGTAGTTATTATATTTGAGATTCAGTGGAGTCACAGGTAGGCATAATCCCAGACTTTTTTTGAATTAAGTTTGGTTGCTTGATCTTTTGTGTAATTTAGAATGTCCCTCTCATTTACTAGGAATTCAGAGCAAACTAGCAACTAATGACAGCATCTTGCTTTCATCAGAATAGTTACGCTGCAGCACTTGGACAAGGAAAGCAGAATGCTGTTCTGCAGGAGCTGAAAGTGTCAAAACTACAGGTCACTGCTGAAAACTAGAATCAGTAGGCAGATCAGAAGCTGTGTGAGAGCATCTGTGTTAGTTTTCACTTGATTTTGTCTGCTTTAATGGAATGGAATCTTTAAATTAAAATTATATAAGTGAACTATGGGACAAAGGATGGAACAAAGTTTTGACAGCATAGGTAAAAATAGTAGGTCCAAGAGGATTAAACCTACTTTTTTTTCCACAATTTGAAGGAATTTATTTTTTTCTCAGAATGTTTATCTGTTAGTACAGGATTCTATAGGCACTGTTCTGATTATGGTCCACCAACCTGATGTTCTGGCTGAGCATTAGTGGTATAATAGAATCTGATTCTGTGTGTTACCTGGTTTTCCCCTGATTACCCTGAAAAACTACCTGGCCTAAATAAACTTCTAAAGTCATCCTTTTCCTACATTTTGCAAACAACTGAATGGTTGTTTATCCCCTGGAGTCATGTTCCTTTTCCCATGCCCCACTGGAAAAGCCCTTTCCTGTCTGGGCTGTGTCAGTGGACCCTGGAGCAGAGCTGTGTGCTTTGGTGTGCTGAACCAGCTGCCCAGGGCCAGCTCCCAGCTGAGGGACTGCATCCCAAATCTCATGGCAGGGGCTGTGGGGATCACTTTACTGAGACCTAATCCTGCTTAAGTGAGCAAGGCAACAAATCGTCTTTTTATTATTCTGCATGTCTTTATGCTGATATAGAGCTATGGACACAAAAATAGTACATCAAAAGAGGTGAATTAGTACAGCTTCTCAGTGTAGGCAGGGCATGTGTTTTTGCTAAGGAAGAGGTGTGAAACTTCAGTCTTCTGAAGAATGAGTGAATTCAGGGGTAGGTGGGAATATTACTGATTTAAAATGAACAAAAGCTCAGTGATTTGCAGTACATGTAGAGAGCAAATGAAGAAGTCGTGATTAAATGAGTGTAGCATAAATGCCTGTTAGTCATGTTCTTTTTTTGTTATTACAGTTCATCTGTAGGATATTTGCAGCCTCCTGGATCAGAGCAGATACAGTTTCCTAGAACGTCATCGCCATGCAACTCACAGCAGCTTCAAGGACAGCAGTGTGCAGGTTGGGGGCATAAAGTTTTTATTGATAAGCTTAAAAAATGTCTACCAATTATTATGCTGGGTGATTGGATATTTTCTATTAAGGGTTTGATTTAGAATTAACTGCTGTATTCTATTTCCTCTTCTGTTCCGTTTTTGAATTTATTTTCCATTTTTAACCCTGAGGCAGGTTAATTTGAAATGTCAATTTTTTTAATCTTTGAAATATCTCAAGTTACTTTCTTAAAATCCAATAACATACATCATAATGCCTTGCACATTTACTGGTGAGTTGAGACAGACATGGGAACCATATGTTGGCAGCAGAATCACTTCCATCCTTTCCTGAATAGCCAGATGGGTCTGAAAACTTTGAGATTTGGGTTTCTATTTGCCAGAAGGAGTGAGGTACATTTTCAAAGCAGCATACTTGGCTCTTCTACTCCAGAACCAATCTAGATTTCAGTTAACAGAGTAGGAGCAATGATCTTCTTAAGAGCTCTTGAGGGGAGTTTGGAAACTCAGCGTTCTGTGGTAGCCTTTTGACCAGCTGGAAAGCTGAAAGTACTTCAAAGCTGTGTGGGGTGTTTTGTTTTTATGGCAGCCTTATTTACTGCTTTTACTTTCATAGTTTATAGCAACCATTCAAGTCAGAAGCCATCACCTCCTACATTATTGCCACCTTCATCCAAGTCAAAGCCACAGCAGGCTGCTTCCATTGTGCACTACAGCATAGTGTCTTCACCCTCATCATGTAAAAGTTCACCCACTGGTCTTTCCATCATGCAGCCAAAAAAAGGTATATTTTATTGGGATTTTCATCTAAGCCATTCTGTCTAGAACCTGCTGTAAATTTTCAGATTGGTTTCATGGCTAACTGCTAGAACAACTGCAACTTGAGTGCCATCTCTGATTTTCTTTTTAATTCTTCATCTGAATTGCTATTATTGTATCTTTTAAAATGATAACATGGAACTTAAGTGAAACAATGGCTGCATGGGGGTGGCCTGGAGGCAACCCTCAGCAGGTAAATGTAACTCAGCAGAAACACTTAGGCTCAGAAGGTTTTGATCTACAAAATACTTGGGTAATTTTTAGAAGGTGTGTAAATAGAAGCCTCGGTGGGTTTGAAGCGGTGTTGACATAGAGCTTGTCAATCCATGAAACCTTTATAAATGTTAGTATCCAAACACTTAAAACTCTGAAGTTCTAACCATAAAATTGATGGACTGCTCAGGAGAATAAGAGCACTCGAGTTAGCCTCCAAACAAGAGATCACAGAACAATCCTGTGACCACAGTGGCACTATCTTTATTTTACCAGTAGGGAATTTGATACATTAGAGGCTTGCTTGGTAAAAAAGGGATAATCCCAAACTCTGCTATCTCAGTATTTTGCAAGCAAGCACTAGATTAAACAACCCTAGATCAATGACCTAGATTCTGCTACAGATGTGCTGTTCTTACAAACATTTATCTAAGGTATTTTTAGAACCTGTTTACTAGTAAATAGATAACATGCAGTTAAGTGGCAAGCTAGCTGGATTAGCAGTTCATTGGCAGGTTTGGTTTTATTTCCATTTTGTTTCAAGTTTGCTTGGCTTTAATTCTGGAAGACTGTAATTTCAGAATGTCTGAAGTGGGCCTTGCATTAGTTTGTTTTTCTGCCTTCCCAGTCTCTCCTGGAAGTGCTGGTTTTGTGCAGTTTTGATGGCCTGGTTCAGACCTGTAAACTGTGGTTTAATAAAGTTTCAGGAAGGAGGAAGCCCACTATGGGAGAGGGGGAGCAAATTCTGAGAGAATAAATCAAAACCTGTGCTTTTCAGTAAGTAAAGACATTGAGATGCTGAATCAAGGCCTCTTGAGGTAGGGCCAATGAGCAGGTACACAGACAAATAGCAGAGCTGTGTTACAGGGAACCAGCTCTGTAAATCTGGGGAGGCTTTGAAGGATTTCTGTGTGTCCCTTCTCACGGGATTTGACAGGTCATAAAGTGTCTGCAAACTGACTTATGCACTGTATGACACTTCATTTTGTCAGGATGCTTGTTTAGGAGAAGAACTCAATTTATTTTCATTTGCTGAAATGCTGAGGAACTAGAAGCAAAAGAAAAAAGATTTTCTGAATGTATATTTTCTTTTGCAATTTAAATTGCATTTCAGATTGACAGTCTTTTAGAGATGGTGCTGTAGATGTTTTCAAAAGACAAATACGTTTTTTGTTGGGTGTTCTGTTCTCACAGAACAGAGAGAAGTCAAAAAGAGTATGCTAGAGTGTTGCAGAATGAAATACTGTATATAAACCAGTAAGATGTGAATTATTATAATTTATAATATATATAAATATATGCATAGAATATTAAAATTAAACCCATTTTTGTGTGTAAATCTAGTGGGTATGTAGGTGTTTGGTATATCTCAGATTTACACATAGGGACTAGATAAGTTTATAGCTTTACCAGTGGAAAACTGTTGTGTTGTGTATTATTCTGGTTATGTAGCAGTCATAAACAGAGTTATATTTTATTCTGCTGTGTAACAAAACAGAAATATTCCCAATGTGGCTCTTGCAGGCACTCCTTAATTTATATCCTCTGCTAAAGCTGGCCAGATTTCTGATGCTTCAATTGCAATCTGTAACATGTGGGTAAAATTTCTTGCCATTAAAAAGAAAGTATAGATGTGAAAAGATTGATAATTCAGTTACCCATATAATAAATATTTCCAAATACAATTTACAAAAGCTAATGTAGTTTTAATGTTGTGCGTTCCTTATTCTACATTGTTTGATTTGATTTTTGAAGAAGTCTCGTTCTTTTTGTGGAGCCCAGGGGTAGTGAAAACAATAGGCCTTTATAAAAAACACCAGATGAATGCATTTTATAATCTGTATCTGACGGCTCCTCACTGTTGCTATGACATGGC
This sequence comes from Machaerirhynchus nigripectus, assembly GCA_013397975.1. Lineage (NCBI taxonomy): Eukaryota > Metazoa > Chordata > Aves > Passeriformes > Dicruridae > Machaerirhynchus > Machaerirhynchus nigripectus. The sequence continues at coordinate 11,423 of VZRQ01007136.1, forward strand.
AGTAAACTGAGAAGACTGCTGAATCCTGCTCTAAAGACGGATGATTAAATGGTGTTTAAACTGTGTGTTTTAATCGTGGTTTCTGAGAAATGCTGTAAACAGTGGGTAGAGCAGAGAAGGAAATTGCAAACAACCATTTATAAATAAAAAGGACATTATATAAATTACCTGGGACAGAGGGGGGAGGTGGTTTGTCTCTTGGGCAAGCCCCTCCTCACAGCCCCTAGCATGAAACCTTGTGGAACAGTGCTGGATGGTCAGGTGTTCTCCCCTGACTCTGGTGTTTCTGTGGCTACTGCAGTACCCAAGTGAGATAGGGTGTTGGGATCAGTTTGCAGTATCTCCCCAGAAAAGCATTCCTAGAGAGAACTTGTAAGTGAGGGTAAGCTTGCCTAGACTAAAGGCTGATCACAGATCTTTCTGATATGTTATCCTATCAGAGAAAACATTTTGAGTGCATTGCTGTACATCATGTAAAACTAACTAAGAAACTTCTATTTTTAAATGAAGGGTATTTTCGCTTACTATCACATTCTGCAACACATGGCTCTGACAGAAACTGCAGTGAATGTTGAATACTGTCAATGACTAATAATAGAGTGTTTTCTGAGTTTCAGTGGTTCCACTATCCCTTGTTCTGGGAAGCCCTCTCTAAGTTAACTATTGCAGGTGTAGCTGATAGTGGAAATGGAATTGTACAGAGGATACTGCAGTTTTCTAGAATCAGCAGCTTCTTTAGCAAAACATATTCCTTATGCTATTTCCGCTTTTCTTGGTGCCTTCCTGTGTGTTGTGCTGAACGAGCCGTGCCGGCTGTGCTGACTGTACCCTGTGGCTCCTTGTGTTGCAGCCGCAGCGCCACCGCCCGCCGGGGGGGTGGTAATGATGCAGCTCAACGTGCCCGGCAGTGCCGCGCCGCGGAACCCGTCACCGCCGCAGAGGAAACCCGGCAAGTACTACTGTGATCACCCCCGCGGGCACAAGGCCACGGAACTCAGCACTTTAGATGGTGCTGCACAGGTAGGAGGTGCTGGTTTGCTTCTCCAGGATGACTTAAAATATGCATAAATTCTATCATTTTTCAAAAGTTCTTTTTGGGGAATAAAAATCTTGCTCTGATTATACTTAATAGAGCTATTTTAACTTCATTTAAGTATTTAAAGGCTGTGGGTGCTGTTCAGCTTGTTCAAGTAGTACTTCATAAACACTAACGTGTCATTTATTCCAGTTGCAGCATAGTCCTCAACTGGGCAGCCCTGTCACCTCACCGGCCCAATCACCAGCACCAGCCCAGCTGTCGAATATGAAGAACATCCGTCCCACATTGACACCTCTTTCTATTGTGTCCCAGTTTTCTAGACCTTTTGTCCCTGGACAAGGTATATTTTTAGTTTACTAAAATGTGTGTGTGTTTTCTATTTGAATGTTTTAAAATACAAGCTGTATGAGGATTTTCTGATGAGTTGTGGCTCACTTTAGGGGTATTGCTATTGAGGCAGAACCACCAAAATTACTTCCTCAAGCATCATTTAAAATTTCACCTAATCACTCAGCACTGATACTATTCCCCGTATCTTCAAAGGCTTTTCATCTCTTTAGTTTGAGTTTCTGCAACACATTCAGTTTCTCATACTTTTAAGTTTCCCATTTCAGTATTGAAAATATTAATAAAATGTTTGCTAGAATTTAGCTTCAAGTCTTAACCATAAATCATTAGTTGATAATGCACTGAATCAAACCACTGCCTAAGCATGTATTCTTCATTCCTCCGTAGAACAACAAGCATGATGGGATAGAGCCTCTAGCCAGGACTGTACCTCAGTCAGTATTTCAGATAGGACCCACCCAAAGACACAAAAAATTCCTTGTAGAAGAATTTCAATCCTCTGCTGCCATGTCAACAGAAAAACAGTAAATAGGGAGTTTTCACTGAGATGGGATAGTAGATAACGTTTAAAAAAAATTATACAAACCCCCTTTGTCAGTGAGCAAAACCATCCTGGTAGAATTACCAAACTCAAAATTAACAGGTCTGTTTCACAGAAAGATTTACTTTAAACCAAAACTTACAGAAAATTCTGTATCTCTCTCTTATTGATAAAGAGAAGCTTATTTTCTTGTCTTTGTCTTATCTGTTGCATAAGCTTTGTCATTGCTTTGTATTCTGATGTTGTAAAAACTCCAGGTGGCCTGTTTGAAGCACACCTCTTAGCTCCCTTAATCTGCTGTGATTACTGAAAACTTCTAGTGCATTGTTTTTATGGATCCTTGCAACAAAAAGGAACCTGAAGAGGGACCTGGCTCTAATCAGGGCTATAACCATGAAAATTACTAAATTAGCATGCTGAGAGGAGCTCCAGATGTATTAAGCTCATTTTGAAACAAAAGGACTTACCTAAGACTGCAGTGAAGAAAAACTTTTGAGTGTAATCCCTAAATACCAGTAAGCTTGTACCTTTTCACCTTAGGATCAGGACATGGCTGACTGGCACTGATGGAATCAGGACAGCTCTTGAGTTTGTTAGCCCAGCCAGACACTCAGCTTTGTGCACAGTGATTCTGCTTTCTCTTCTGTGTAACATATTCAGTGTGAGAGGGACTTGGAGGAAGATTTCCTGTAACAGAAAAACCCTTCTAATTACCTTTCTCTTTAAGGAGATGCCAGATACCCATTGCTTGGCCAACCCCTGCAATACAATCCATCTTTATTACGTGGACAAGTAACAAGCCAACAGGTATTAAAAGAGAACAATCTCGTGGCAACAATGAAAAAAAAACAATACAGGACAACCATTACAACCATCTTGAATAGGGGAATGTGTTACTGCACTTGCAGACTAATTGAGTGGAAGGTGCTTGCTTTACAATAAGTTTTGTTCTGTGTCAATACTCCCCACTGTTCTTGTTTGTTGTATTAAAAAAGTGAGAAACATTCATCTGAACTTTGGCTTTTAGGCACAGTGTAGATTATGGATTTTTTTATTTTAAGCAATTCACTATAGCTAATTCCAAAAATCTAAAGGGGACCCGTTGCTAAAAGGATTTTCTTTTATTCCAGTAACCGTTTCTAAAAAAAAAAATACAAAACACATGCGGTAATTTCTAAACAAAGAGTGGGTTTGTTCCTTATAAGAAAAACAAACCCAGAATATTGGTGTTAGCAATGTTGAAAAGTCTTTCCCTCTATATAATTTTTGGGACACACAGACCCCCCCCTCTGCCTCTGCCTTGCTCAGTTCTACCCAATGCCAGCTAGAGGATGTGATGGCTGGGGCAGGGGGGTGTTCTTCCAAGATGATTTAGGGCGATTTTTTTTCCTCCATCATTTCCTCTCTTTCTTCTGTAGTGAAGGATGGAATGTGCCTGACTGTAGGATTATAAAACTCAATAATGAAAATTGGATGTGAAAATCTTCTCTGTCCCATGGTAGTGCAGGTTATTTTCCAGACATTCCTCTGCACGGCTTTTCACTGAGCTGACTAGAAATTTTAAGATACTGATGGATTGTCATTAAAGTACACCCTTTATGTCAATCTTTCCAGTGTCAGCCTGGAAACAGACATGGGAACAGGGGAAAGAAACCAGCAAAGAAGGCTGCTTCAGCAGATCTCGGTGCAGGAGAACCAGGTATAGAATTGCTGACTGACACAGTCCTCCAGAAAAATGAATTATGGTGATGGGCTGGAAATGTACAAGAAAAGCGTGGGTGAGAAGGGCCAGAGTGAAGAGTAATTGCACAGGAACGGACATGGCAAACACTGGAAACATAAAGATGGAGAGGAAGACATGATCTGGACAGAGGGGAAGAGGGAGGTTAAATGGGGAAAGTGTAGCTTTGGAAGGCTGGAGAAAAGACCAGAGAAGTTCAGGAATGGAGAGTACTAAAAGAAAGATCAAGTTTGTCAGTTTAGTGGACCCAAGTTCTATGATATTGTTACATTAAATATTAATTAAACACACCCCTTTTACTGGCATAACAAGTGAAATCAGACATAAACTACAAGTTAGTTTGTGCTTTTGGGGGTTTGTGGTTTTTTGTTTTTTTTTTTTTAGTTTTTCCCTTTCTAATATATATAAACACATGAATTTGGGGGATATACTAGGAGATCTACAGATTAGCTTCTTGGAATTGGTAAAGATGTTATCCAAATAAAATCTGATGGCATCTACATACCTTTACTGGAAGGAATTTTTGCTGCGTTATCTACTGTCGGCTCTTCACAGGAAGTTACAGATAAATCAGTTTTTTCTAACAATTTAGTGGAGAGGATTTTTTTTTGAGAGAAGACAGACTAGTTTCTTTGCCATGGTGATGTGTGAAGAGTTACTAGGCAAGGCCAGTGAGATGCTATAGTGAGTTCTCAAACCTGCTGTAAAATGAGTTGTTGATGATTTTATTATTTTCCCCTTTGTTCTGAGGACCCTCTTTGTATTCCCGGCTTTTATTTACATGCTTGTACAAATAAGCAAATTGTATTTGTAAGCAGTGCTAAATGTGAGACCAAAGGCTCTCTAGAATATCAGAAAGGCAAAATGATTTGCTATCAGCCAACTGGAGATACAAGTATGAAATAGATAATTTTCCATTGTGGGTGTTGTATCATTAAGTGCAATGACCAACTTAGATTCACTCTTTTTCTTCTTTCAGTTGTGGGAAAAGTCCTAGAAATTACTGAACTGCCAGAAGGCATAACTCGTATGGAAGCAGAGAAACTCTTTGGGGAACTGTTGAAAGTGGGTGCCAAGATCCGGTGGCTGAGGGATTCCCAGTGCCTGCAGACGCAGCAGCAGCAGCGGCGGTTCTGCGGCAGCGGGGACGGCGGCGGGGGCACGGAGCCATCCCGGGGCGGGGACTTGGCGTCCACCTACACGGTTCTGGCCACCTTCCCCTCCATGGCGGCCGCGCAGAGCGCGCTCAAGAGACAGAGCAGTACCTCAGTGAGCAAGTTCCGCCTGAGAACCAGCAAGAAGCACTACGACTTCCACGTCCTGGAGAGGGCCAGCTCGCAGTAGCAGTTACACCGCTGGACACTCGGCCTTTACTACTTCCGTGTCCTCCCTCCTTGATTGGTTTGATGTCATGGGGTTTCTGTTCTCTTCATAGAGACTCCTGGGATGTTTTGTCACATGACATTTGCCATTGAAGAATAAACAGCCCAGTGAACCCAGCAAGATGAAGAAAAAATTTACAGAGTTAATCCCAGACGATAGCAAGGAATCATCTTTGCGACAGGCAGCTTTCTGTAAGGAATGCTGCTGAAATGCCCCCTACTTTTATAGTAGTTTTGTTTTATATTTTTGAAATCTTGTATCAGATCCAAAGTTCTATTGTACAGCAGATGTTCATAAAAATCCATATGCAGATTTGTATTTTATAATTCCTTTTCACAGCCAGCACACAGCTGTCCATTCCAAGGCAGGAACCTGAGGATTGGTGGAGGGGAAAAGAGAACCATTCTCAAGGAATTATATTAATTTTCTAGCAAACTACCCAAGATCTTCAAGTTAACTTGTTCTTTATCCCTTATGGGTTTTTTTCTTTTTTCTTTTTCTTTTTTCTTTCTCTTCTTTTTCTTCTTTTTCTATTTTTTTAAGCAAAAAAGAATATCATTTTAGTAACTAACTCCTTAGGTGGTCATTTTCTTTTGCAAAACATTCAAACAATGTCAAAAGAAATTACAAGTTTGTACCCTTGAAGAATTTGTTTCTGATCCAGCAAGTTTAACAATTACCAAAAGGGGAATATGAATAGGTTACAAAGAATGTTCACTGAATCACATTTTAATACTTCTTTTTAGCAAAAGTGTGAAGAGACTTTATGTATCTTCATACAAGTGACAAAATGTTTGCACTTTAATTGTGTTCCCACCAGTATGGGTCTCTTTCTCTTCCTTTTCACGCTAAGATAATTGTGTTTGATAAGTGCTGGAAACCTTTTAAATGGTTTAAGTTTTCATCATTTGCAGATGCTCACTGGACATTAAAGATTCATTGCACATAAATGAAACAAAACTTTTTTCAACTTGTGTAATTTGCAAGTCTGTACAATGTGTGCTGATGCAAGCCTTTTTCAGTTCAAAAGAATAAATGTTTACAAACACAAACTTCTTCGGTGCACTTGTTTAAGCTTCTACGAGTCTTCTGAAACAGGGATGAACTCAATAGTTGGGATCCTTTCAAATGTGAAAAAAGAACTTAAACACACAAATATTAAAACCTCTTAAAAAACCACCTGCTGTTCCCCAACTGGCATTTATGTTATCCTGTCTTTCATAATATTTAAAATGTGTCCCTATATAAGTAAAAAAGAAATTAATCAGATGCTGTAAGGTACTGCTCCTGAGGTTTTATTTTTAGCTCAGGAACCGATTTGCTGAGTAGACAAGCAACTACCTGGTCACTTCATAAGGCTATCATTTTGTGCATTTGTAACTTCTGAAAGAGGAAACTCAAGGTAAACGTTGTGTTTAAAAACGTTTTACAGGGGGTAAAGGTGAAGAATTAAGGTGCCTAAACCAGCATTAATTTTCATTGTTTATACAAATTATTCTATCCCTGAACACCTGAACAGTGATGAAGTACTTGGAGGAAAACTTCAAAAACTGATCTGTCTGGGAATAATATAGCCTAATGAATTAGGTTTATGGGACTTGATTCTGTGAAATTCTGCAGCAACAGGTATTACATGACTAAAGGTAAACTTAGATGCTCCCCTAAAACAAAGGGAAGGACGTTCAGCTTCAAGTCCCCAGATTAAAGACAAATCTACCTATTCCAGTCTGCTTTTCTAAAAGGATGGTATTTGGCATTCAAGTTGGGCTTGACTGAGGATGTACTTTTTGCTCCTCCTTGGGCTGCAATGCTGTAGTTTACTGCACCCTAACCCAAAGCTGGTAAAAGCCCCAGTTTATCGATTCCCCCTCCTCTGAAGAGCACAGAGGTGGCATGACTACTGCCTGCATTCTGTCATTGCCTCATGCTAGTTGAAGATTATGGTTTAATCCTGTAAAAGTCGCTAAGAGATTAAAGGGCTGTAGGGACAGGTGTCTCAGCCCAGCAAGGCAGCTGCCTCCCATAGTTAACTCATTCCACAACAAGATTTTTCCAAGATAAGGAAGGGTAGTAAGTAGCTGAGAGCTTCCATCTGTTCCAAATGACCCAAGCGCTAAATCTTGCATCAAGTCGAACCCTTTCCAAAGGCTGTTGCATGCCTTGCTGCATTTCATAAACTTTCCTCATAATAAACAGACAAGAAAAGGTGATGTGAGGTAAGCATGGAGAATGCACCCCAAACAACGGGATGGCAGGGATACACCGATTAGGAACAAGGCCCAGAAAAGATTTGATTTTTATCAAGTAAGTTGTAAACATGAATGCAAATTTCCCTAGAAGAAAAAATTAAAACATAAGAGTAAGCCAGTTGTATTCTAATTCAGAATCTGATCCTTTCCAATTACTACAGGCCAGCCATCCTTTCTGGGTGTGTTTTACTCTGTGTTAAACAGGTACAGTTACGTTAATATTTTTTATCTGGATGTGCCGATATGAGCCACACAGATACAATTAACAGGACTTTGGCAATGTCAGAGGCTTCTGCTGTCTCAGTGGGCAAAGTATTAAAATATTTCCACTTCACAGTCGTGTTGATTCCTGGGTTTGTACTATTTTATACTTTCTCTAGAAGCAAATACAATACAAACTCCTCTAACCAAGACAGTTTATACCTTCCTGGCCTTCACCCTTCTGTCCCTTTTGGTTCCTTAAATCACACAAGCCCAGGGACTGCAAAACCCTTGGAACTGCATTTGTTCCATGGATTTGGATCATAGTCTACAAAGCAAATAAAAGCACTTTATGCATGAAATAAATGTATGTAAAATGCATTCTCATGTTCTCAACAAATCTTCAAGTACTCCAGTGTATTTGAGCTTCCTCTCATTTACCGTTAAAGCCATTTTTAAAGCAAATAATGGCAAAAGGAATTAAGTAGGGACTTACATTGCAGCAATAGAATGTTTTTCTGTTCTACTGAGAACGTGTCTTAACTTTTAGAACTACGGAAAACCACTGGACAAACAAGCAGAAAAGCTGAACAAATGCAGCCATTACCTACTCCACCAAAACCTACAATTTCTTGATTTTAATTTTTCATTAACACACTTACATTAGTAAATGCCTCCCTGAACAGTGAACATTTAGACAAAAAGATAATTAAAACCTAAGAAAATAAATTTAGGCCTCATATTTTGAGGACTCCCCAGACCACATGGGCCTGATGCTGGAATTGGGTGGATCATTCCAGCACACCCTAGAACGTCCTCACAGCCCGCACGTGCCTGCCAGGCTGTGGCTGGGGTGTTTCACCTAGGCAGGACTGGTTGGGAACAAGCACCTTGCATCTTCCCTGAGATTCCTCCCTGAGCAAATGTAACCTGTTCTAATACGAAATATTTTTCTTTCACTCATACACATACGCTTAGAAAAATGACATGAAAAGGAGCAGAGCATCTGTGAAGAAAGAAACCCTGTGCTATGGTGTACAGAAACTGTAGTGCTTGGGCGTCTCCTGCAACCACCCCTAACCCTTTTGTAGGACACATGATGCTTCAAGATGTGGGTGGTACAGGGCAGCTGTTTGCAGATGGGGTTTTATCAAAGTACCAGAAGAACTGTGTAGCTCGATGAATCCAGTAAGGTATTTGGGTACACAACACACCTTTCACAGGAAGAACTTTTTTCTTTGTGTTATTCAGACAGCTCTATATCCATTTCCTACATTACTGCAAGCCAGTCCTCTCTCAAGGTGGAATGAACAGTTCTATTCTCAACCTATGACACTCATTTGTGCCTTAAAACTTCACACTTGACTTGTTTGTTGTTTTGGGTTAACCTTGTACTAACTTGTTGGATGCCTGAAAGGGAGTCAAAATTACAACTGACTTCTATAAATACTTTTTAGCTCTGTAATATGTTTTTCCACAGAAAACTGGTGCAGGCTTTAAGTTCCTGTATTTAGCCCTGAAGCAAAGAATGTATAGATGAAGCTTTGGGGAAAACTGACCAAAACACTTTTAAGTTACTGGTCATGAAAAATTATTGTAGCTGGAATTTTTATATATTTCTAACTATGAAAGGAATTATTTCAATCCCTTCAATGCTTCTACAGCTTGGTTTTCATGAAGGCTGACGCACTGCCTCTTCTCAATGTCCTACTCCTATTCACATTTAAAACGTTTTGGGTATTTTTGGCTATTGATGTCAGTAAGTATAAACCTAAAAGTGCACAATGTTAATGTGACTTCATTTTGGAAGCTTCATCTCTTGGGTGTAGACCAGAACCCTTAAAAGGGCCTGATTTCCAGAGCATTCTGAAAATTAGGTCCCTGTAAGTTATCTTATTCTAGAACCTAAGACCAAAGTCACCATTCACATCTGAAACCTTCAGTGTAAATTAAGTTCCCTCCTGGATTACTTGAAAATGTGTGCAATTATGTTCTTACCACAACGTGTATGGGCCTCCTCTTACTTCAGCGTCTGCCTTGTGTCCTCAGACTCGTAGGGCTGGAGTTTGGCCCTGACTCAGTTCAGCAGCAGCTCACTGCAAGGTTTATTTTTTTATCCTGCTTGCAACTACTTGATGTTTTGCGATGTTTGCCAAAATTTGTCGGGTTGAAAGTGGATCTCGCTGGAGAGATGATTAAGCATTAAAATTTGGTCCAGGACACAAACACTTCAGTGTTTGCTGCTATTTTTCATTTTCCAGTCTCTCTGGTAAAGCTCATGAGCTGAGTCGTTGTATGGGATGCATGCAACTGTAATGGACTGTGTCTGCACTTGGGAAGAGAAACCTGAATGTTAGATAAGCCTGGTGCTGTAAACCAAAGAGCTGTAGAGGACAACCTGTGTGTTGCTGGCAGTTGTATGCTTTTAAAACTGGAATAAGTTATAAAAATAAACTCTGTTGCTGTGGATAATGCTGAACAGTGAGGTTTATTCTTAATTCAGTTCCTGTGCCCCAGTTAACTGGGAATCTGAATTAGCCCAGGGATTGATGATGATCCCCAGTGCTCACAGCAGTGGAATGTTTCAGACGCAGGTGAGCAGAGGTGGAAGGCACGCCCGACGCTGGCTGGGGTATGGACTGACTTTGACACCAAGGGATCTGTTACATTTCATCACCCAAAATTACTTGACAGTTGAAAAAGAATATTTACAGGCAATATTATACATCATACTTGAATTACAGAAGCCTCAGTTTGAACTTGAGAGGGAGACACTGGTATTCTGCTTTTTTCTAATATCCTAACTTTTGCCCTAGTTGTAGGGTTAATTAGCTTTGTCCTTCTTTGGTTTTCCAATGTAGTTACTCCAAGAAACACCATTACTAAGTGTGCTCTGATAGTCTATCACACTGATTTATACAATCTGGGAAATACACCAGACTTTGACTCCACAGTTGCTCAGATTTGTTGAGTTTTTACTTGGCTTAAATGGATGACTTTGATTTGCTAATGAACCTTTGATTTAGGGTGAAGCAACAGTGCAATTTAAATTAGGAATTCCCTAATAAAGACACTTTCCATTTTAATCCAGATGGATGTGTCCTGGTTTTGGGGAGAAAAAATTATTCTCTTAAAATGCAAATTACCATTTCCCATGCCAACAACTGAAAACACACAAGACATCCCCTTTCAAAGAACTGAATCCCAGGTAATGCTCCAGCTGTTGTTTTTTTTCTTATTTCTCAATAAAACTTTCTACTTACTAGTTAGTTACCCTCCCTTTTCCTAGGCCTACAAACTGCAGACCTCTGCTGTTTCCAGACACACTTGTGCTAAAGGCTCTCAGATTAACAGCAAAGGCACATCCAACAGCAGCAACTCCGTGACCCTACAGTTGGAGAATTCCACTTCTAAAATTGTAATTATTTGAGAATGTAATATAAGTAATTCCTGAGGATGTAAAAGATTGTACACATTCACAAAAATTACATATCCAGTCAATAGTTAAGTCCTTTTTCTTCCTTGTTTCAAGTGGTGTCGAAGAGTTTGAAAATCATATTTGCACAACAATTTTCAAAACTTGCAGTGTTCAACATTTCACTCACCCTTCTCGTGAAACTCAGCTTCCAACTTAGGGTTCCAAATCAGATGCAGTAAATGCAAACTACAGTTGCTGGAAATGCCAAGAGAGTTACTGCAACACAACCAAATTTATCAGGGAATTTAAGATACCCCTTACAATCTAACCTTCTCCTCTACATGCACTTGTGTAACAGGGATGTCTCTTTGTTCGTCTCCAGAAACAAATTTACAGTTTGATACTATTCAACCTTTGGCACTGCCCTTAAATCTGTTTTGTATAATGAAGAAAGAAAATACAAAAATACACAAAATATTAATAAGAAAACATCTCAGAACCATGTTGTGATGGTATTTCTTTAAGAAACTTGCAGAGGCACAACACACATGCAAAGCTTACCCAGTGAGCATTACTGCAACACAACTTCCACATGCTGCATCTTGGCAGAGGTAAAACAGATATTGTATACTGTCGGCAACACTGATTTGCTTCCTTTTCACTGAAAGTTTGTAGGGTCTTCTAGTTGTTATTATCCAGTTACACAAGGTTCAACAGTGAAAGCTTTCCAGACTGAGAGACTGTGTGGTTTTTGGCCTTTCAGTGTTTGGGTACCTGCCTCAGAAAGTTACCTGGTACACACAGGCACAGTCCTAATGATGTTTTAGAAAAGCTCAGGTGCAGTATTCTGTCCAAAATGTTATCATCAGAGCACTTGACATAAACTGTCCTGTCCTTGTTGCTGTGAAATGTCTATCAAGGAGTCCTTCTGCCTTGCTGGCTGTGCTGTGCCAGTCCCTCACAAAGCCTGGGAGCACGAAGGATGTCCTGGCTTCACCTCCTGCCTCTCGTGGAGGATCTCTGCACACCACACTCTACTTTTGTCCTATTTAACATGGATTTCTGTCATTTCCTCCATCACTTTTCCTCCCAGTCACACCCTTGCCTCCCCCAGAGTAGGCACTAGGGCAGGGCTGGCTGTGGCCTCAGGTGCAGGAGGTGCCCCTTTCTCTGGCAGCTGCCTCACAGAATCATGGAATTGTTTGGGTTGGAAGGGATCTGTGGAGATCACCCAGTCCAAGGCCCCTGCCAAGGCAGGGTCGCCTGGAGCAAGTGATATAGGAACATGTCCAGGTGGGTTTGGAATTTAATCTCTAGAGAGGGTGACTCCACGCCCTCCCTGGGCAGATCACCCAGTCCAAGGCCCCTGCCAAGGCAGGGTCGCCTGGAGCAAGTGATATAGGAACATGTCCAGGTGGGTTTGGAATTTAATCTCTAGAGAGGGTGACTCCACGCCCTCCCTGGGCAGCCTGTTCCAGTGTTCTGGCAACCTCGATGTAAAAAGTTCTTCATGTTGAGGTGAAACTCCTCGTGCTTTAGTTTATGGCCATTATTTCTCATCCTGTTGCTGGGTGCCCCTGAAAAGAGTCTGGCACTATGCTCTTGGCAAATGCCTTTGAGATAAATATATTATTTTTGAGGTATTTATTCTGCAATACAGAATCACAGAGTCAGCTGGGTTAGAAAAGACCTCTGAGATCATCGAGTCAACCTTGTCAACCAGACCATGGCACATTCAGTGCCCCATCCAGTCTTTCCTTAAACACCTCAAGGGACGGTGACTCCACCACCTCCCTGGGCAGCCTGTTCGAATGTCCAGCCATCCTTTCTGTGAAGTGATTTTTCCTGATGTCCAACCTAAAGGTGCCGTGGCACAGCTTAACACTGTTCCATCGTTCTGTGCCTGGTTCCGTGGGAGAACAGCCCGACCCACACCTGGCTCCATCCTCCTGTCAGGTGTTGTAGAGAGCGATAGGGTTGCCCGAGCCTCCTTTTCTCCAGGCTGAGCCGCCCCCTCAGCCGCTCCTCACAGTACTTGTATTAACGAGATCCCCTCTCGGCCTTCTCTAGGCTAAACAGTCGCAGCTTCCGCCGCCTCCCCTGACGCCCCGAGGCGGAACAGCTCCGAGGGGGATGCCCAGCTGTGGAAGGACACTGAGCCTCTGCTGAGGCACCAAGATGGCGCCGGGCGGGGGGAGGGGGGGG